>JAOUQT010000022.1:11902107-11925690 GCA_025769995.1 Xyliphius kryptos
CTTACAAAAGTGCCTTAAGACATAAGAAAAGTGCTTTAAGACACACACTACTATTATAATATACTTCCACCGATTACAAGGAAACCTTTGCTTCATCCCCGCCCATGTATTTTTAAAAAAGGAAATGTGTGACTACACACAAGGATATTCTGGACTATACTCTGCCAAAATATACAAGAAAATAAATTTCCGGTGCAATAGTTAATTTTTACATGAATATTTACGCAAATATACAAAAAACAAACAAGCATAGGAACGCATCTATATAACGAAATAATGGCAATATCCACCACCAGTGTTCCGGCGTTCAGTGTCTTGTGAAGTGCATAATAGACACGATAAAAGGTCAACTGGAGTTCAATATTTTGACCCGTATAAGGGCCGCGAAGTATTATTTTTTCCAAACATATGTCTGGGAGTTTGTTTCCCATTTCATCTTTCATTTGCCGAAGTGTGCTCAAATCATTTAAGCTTTATTTAATTAAAAATATCATAAAGAAGAGTAAAATCCGCAAACTTGTGTTAATTGTTCGATGGCTTGGTGAAATATATCCAGACTATGTAGATTTTTATTAAATTAATTCAGGTTAACTTCAATATGGTTACATGTGCAGTTATTATTATGTCATGGGTTTACCATGCACCCAATCAGCTTACAAGCAAGTAAAACGTTTATGTGTCATTTAGTGTCTTTCCTCTCTAAGGATATAGAAAGGGTTACAGGTGAAAATGTCTTTAATCATTAAATTAACTAAAATTCTATATTAATTTTACAGATTCATTAATATTATATTTTTCTCGTATACATTTTAGAAAAGCAAGTTTGTAGACTCGGTTTCAGGGGTTATATATATTTATGAGAATCTAGGCAACAGTTTTTAAAATAATTTTGTTGTTATGTTTTATTGAAAGTCCACCTGTTGATAAAATTCTGAGGACCGGTTTAACAGTCAGTGAGACTGTGTAGAAGCAAAATATTAAAATATGAATAAAATTTATTCGTATGAAGGTTCGGATTTTTTTGTTGAATTTAAGAATAGAACGATTCATAATTCAGCTTGAACATAACGATAATAATGATAGACAAATTATTATAATTAGACGCGTAAAACACAGCTTTGGCTGTTGATTCGTTTATTGGATGAATTTTGCATACATTTTGATACCTGTGCACCAAAAAGGAATATTGTATAACCTTGCATTGGCTTTGTAGGTGGCAACGTTACCAAGCTAAATACTGTTCTCGTTTAACTCTCAATATTTAATTTCGCACTTGGATAGAGACAATATAAACGCATTTCTCATCAATAATGCATGAGGACGGGATCATCTAGAGGTCACCAGACAAGTTAGGCTAAGAGGGTGCAAGCTTAAATAATACCGCTTGTCCATCATAAAAAAATCGCATTGCGTTTACTCTCAAAATATAAAAAAATGGGATGGAATATTTTTATTTGATTATTTTTATCTTTTTATTTGCTTATATTTTCTTCAATGTATACTACCTACAAGAGAATAAGGGGCACGGAAACACTAACAAAACATACTAAACATGACATTTTCTGTCAGTTGTGTTACTTTTAAAATGAATAAAAAATATACAACCATATTTCCAATATAAACTTTAAAAATAAATGACTAATGTGACGCTGCAATAAAATAGTTTCTCATTAAAATAATCATTAAAATGTATTGTAAAATAAAAATGATTTATCAAAACGTAATGACCAGCTATTTAAAACAATTACAAAACAAATGTGAATTGTCTCAAAACGGAAAATATATTTTCATTGTGCATAATCAGGGAGAATCTCAGTCGGTTTTTTGATCATGAGTCACGGATTTAGCCTAGTGCAACTCTCTAAAGTCGCCAGCAGAGCCCGCTTTAGACCAACTTCACACAACTGAAGGGCAATGAAGTCGACTATAGAGAATCTAACGACGTTTTAAACAAACTCATGTTGCATATTCTCTTTTTGCGCAATAAATATTAATATAAGTTAATGTTTTTAGTTTGTATAAAATGACAACTTCACATGCATGTTTGAACTTGCTTTAAAATCTTCTTTGATAAAAACCAAAGAACCTGGACGTGCACACAAAAAATGTGAGGAACTTTATTAAATATTTTGAAGTGGATTGTGAGTCCGTTGTTTTCAAGGCGAAAGATATGTGCAGGTTCAAAAAGTTGAAAGGTCAAAAGTTTATGTGGTGTGAATTTCAACTGTTGGTTGTCGACTGTACACCAGACCAATTGCTATATGTCAATGGAAAAGAGAGGGGAAAATTGAGTAAAGAAAATTAGTGCTACATCGTTAGTTTTTGTACAAAATCTATTCAAAATGATAGAAGTGCTTATCATTAACATATACAGGCATTATAATTATTATAGCCATACGCGTCGTTGTTGTTATTGATCATTGGTTATATAGGTGATTTTACCGGTTAATAATAACAGTGCATAATAATATTACAAGTAAAATAACCCTTTTTTTGTTCAAAGTTTTTTTTTTTTTTAACCTTGTATTTTAAACCGTTAATAGTTCATATACATTTTAAGGGGAATATTGTCGACGTGTAACGTAAAAGGACGTAAAATTTCGTTAACGTCGTTGTTTCCACGTTCAAATAAATGTTCAAATATTCAAATATAAACATATGGATTGATATTTGCTATTTTCATACAAACTATACACCAGACAATGTAAGCTTTTAAAACGAAATCCAATTGTACAAAAACATACAGTAAATGGTAAATAATTTAATTAGAATACTCGTCCCCTTTTTGAGTTCAAGCAGAGTTCATCGAATTAATTTCCATTCCACAGTAGCATGTGTCGTTGCCTGGCGAGTGGCGTGCATTGTGATGTTGTTAGTTGATGAATTATTTTAATGCAATTCGCGATCACTTTTGGTATTACCAGACCTGTTGCTTTTTATTGTGGCACAAATGTTTAATATTTACACGATTCCATAACTATAATACGACCCTTGATATTTTACAATACAACAAAGGCTTAATTTGCGGTTATTGCTTTCACAGTAACTGAAAATTATAATCACAGTTTAATGCTCCAGGTACATGTTTTTAAATAAATGTTAAAATACAAACTATATGCTCCTTTGCTTTCGGGTCGATACATTATTTTTTAGATAATTAAACATGCTTTGCGGTTGAAGTGATTTGTGGATTTCAAATGTTATTTAAAAATGACACCCCCACCAACCACCCAAAGTCATTTTTCTTCAAATACCGACCTGTTCACAATTCAATGTAAGCACGCAAACTGTGCATGCATTACTATAGAACTTGTGAGTGGGAGAGACCGAGAGAAGGGGTGAACCGCAGGTCAGCGCGTCTAACAAATATTAAAATGTACTGGGACTAGTGACACGCCTCGCTGTTTAACAAAGACTGCCAAAGTGCGAGATTAATACGAAAACCTGAGAGTCCACAACAAAATGCCTTAAAGCGTCCAATGATATTGTAGTCTAATGCTCACCACGGAGCAAGTCTAACATGCATTTTATTTTTAGCATTCTGAGAAGCAGAGGGTTATATTGTGCGGGGAAACCCCTTTCTTCTCGACAAGAAAGGTTAAAGAGACACCGGCAAACGCACTGAGGGAGCTTTTTAGCGTGAAGTTAGGAGATCGGTGTTTTATTTTGTGGTTCATGTCTTGTGTTGTTTACATTTTTTTGGATTGCGGACATGAATGGGAGTTGCACGGACAAAGGTACCACGGCGAGGTCATGGGCTAAACCTGTGGCGTTAGAAAAAAGACGAAAGAAGGGCGGGGGTGGCGATGGGGCTTGAGGTACCGTCGTGACAAAAAGAACGACTTCGGAATAGAGACGGTGCCCCGTTTGCGTCCAGCATGTGGAGTAGGCAACAATACTGTATTTTGGAGAACAAATTCGGAGAAACTCGGTACAGCAGGCGAAAGCAAAAAAGTAAGTAAAGAAATTGGCCCTTCATTTACATATCGCCGCTCTCTCTTCTGCAGGTGTTTTGCCTGAGCCGACCACGTGTTCTAGATCCCCCCTCTTCCTTTCATAACGGACTGATTTCTAGTTCTACAAAGTTGAGTGGGTATTTAAACGTTAGGTATTAAATGCTGAATATATGCACTTTTGTTGAAGACACCGATCCTGTTTCTAACGCCCGGGGTTGCACGTATTAACAATAAAATGAGACAGATGTCTAGAGGATCCAATGCCTTTCAGAGAGAGAAAAAGTTGGGGTGAAGGCGAGGTCGGAGTCCTCGAGAGGTGAAAGGGTTGGAGTATACAGAAAGGATGAACTTTCTCCTCTTTTCTTATAAGTGTATCATAGATTTAGCCATATAGGTTATTGTTATATGATGACAATAACATGTAATATGTATCATTTTCGTTCAATAAATGTTAATGAATTACAAAACTTAATATGGTTAAAAATAATCAGACTAGCCAATATTATCCGCTAAACGGGCCATATTATTTTAAAAGCATACTAAAGCAAAAAAAAAAATTATGAAACTGTATTTAGACGAAAGGAACCGACGACGTCCGAAGCGTCCTTTTAATCGCCATTCAGTGAGTGGCCTATAGCAGATTAAGAAGGACATCAGATGCATTTCTTCTTCGTTTACTACCATTTCTTATTCTGCTTTTCAAAATCTTTCTTCTTCCTTTTCTTCTTCTTCTTTTCTTCTTCTTATTCTTTTTCATCACCATCCTGTTGTTTTTGTTCTTCTTCTAGTTCTTCACAAAGATACAGACGCATGTATAAATATTAAGATACAGTATTTTAGTTTTAATGAACCGAAGACCTTTTATAAAATTAACAATTATTTAAAATATTTATTATAATTATTAAGCATTTGAATATCAATCAAATTCACTTTGATTATTTTATGAAACGTTTTTTACAGAGTCTCGATAATACACAGTGAATATTTTTCGATGTAAAGGTTAAAAGTAATGAATCTGAAATAATTAAGGCGGAGTTATGGTAATAATTATAAGAGTTGGATAAATAGAATATGTTATCGGTTAAATCGTATTTAATTTCTAACAGTCTAACTAGTAAACTGATAACACGCATTTGCACAACAACAATGCGAGAAATAACACACACACAGAATATGTATATATAATATATAGCATATAATATAGTAAACTTCAAACAGAGGGTTATATAATATAACAACTTCGCAGGCAGAAGTTTACCTTGACGTTTAATTAGCACTTTTCATCATGCTCTGCCTTGGATTTTTTGATATATCTCAAAATATACTTGGATTGGCAATAAATGTTGTTTACTTTTTATTCCTACGAGGCATCAGACTACCAAAGAGTACAGAATTGTTTTGTTTTTATAAAATCTATTCCTTTATTGCACCAATGATACAATTAAACTTGCCCAAGGTGTAACATGTGACATGGAGGAGGAGCGGTCAAGGTGAGTAACTCAATTCGATACCTGTCAAGAGGACACCTGTCATCTATATATACCCTGTAGATCCGGATTTGTGTGAACAGACACACGGTCACAAATTCGAATCTAGGGGAGTATGTAGTTGATATATAGACCGCAAGGCAACATCAACGGAAAACAAACATACATTTTTCTTTAAACTTATACAAGTCTATCCGCAAAAGAATTTAATCAACGAAAATGTTAGCATCGGTTGTACACAATAGCTTTTTTATTTGAAAAAGAGAGAGAGAATAGTGTTAGAGATAAGTACCGGTAATTATTAAGCCAGTATGTTTCTAGAATCGTAAGAATCAGGGCAACGTTCACGCAATGGTAACGATTAATGGTCAATTACGCTTGGGGTGTTTATCATAAAGCATAAACAAAGCTGTTTGTATGGAGAATGAGTCCAGTGTGTGCTTAAATGCAAAATACCTTAGTTTTGATTTAAGAGGCTTTGTAACCTGAATTACTTGATGAATTTTCTATCGATCCTAAACAAGCTCAGATTTATCTCTGACACACAGATCACACCACCTCCATTCTATCACCATTATTAGCAAGTGCATTTAAGAGCGTCGTCAGAGGAAGCGGTTTGCAATTTTATTTTATAGTATCGCGTTTTATGAGTGCAGGCCAAAAAGGAGTATTAAAGTTCTGCACCTTGGAACCACATTTTGGAAAGGATTATATATTTTCTCATTAAAAATTGATGTACTGACGACGAAAAAGATGGGAAGCCTCTCAGTCTTTGGAGGTCCGTGTTCATGTAAATGGCATTATCGGCATGTCAGTATACGCTAATATGTGCTTTTTTAAACTGCCTGTTTGTTCAGCTCAAACCAACGCATAAATATGTAAAACGTGGCTATACCTTCGCAAACTGTGCGCTGAAACTAAACACTGTATAAACTGCTTTTTGCCATTTCCGAATCCGGGAATTTGAAAGAAGCACGCCATTGGCTATTGCTGTCACGTGGACTCCTAACTTTGTTCACTTGACAGAAAGTAGGAGGGTTTTACGAAACAGGAAAACGAGTAAAGGGATAGATATAAATTTTAGTATATTTTGTGTGCAATTCAAAGAAATTAATGGCCATGAGTTCCTATTTGATCAACTCCAACTATGTGGACCCTAAGTTTCCACCGTGCGAGGAATACTCCCAAAATGACTATCTACCCAGTCACTCTCCGGACTACTATACCGGCCAGAGGCAAGAGCCTCCGTTCCAGCATGAGTCGATCTACCAGCAGCGGTCGGGCTGCGCGGATATACCCTACTCGTCGTGTCAGGGTCTAGGGCAGCCGGCTGTGGTAATGTCTCCTCGGGGTCATGTGCTAAACCCAGCTGCACTCTCGACCCCTCTCCCAGAACCAAACCACCACTGCGACTCGGTAACCCCGAGCCCTCCGCCTGTTTGCGGTCAGAGCCCTATTAACCAAAGCACTCCATCGGCTGCTTCTCGAAAGGATCCCGTGGTATATCCCTGGATGAAAAAAGTTCACGTAAATATCGGTAAGTACAATTAAACTTCTTTCGCTTTTGCGTCGCCGTGCGCAAACCTTTCAGACACTTGTGAAATCCTAATGTCGGGTGTTAGATCTATTAGTCTCCACGTGAAGTAGCCCTTGGTCGAGATTTACGATCGTCTGTTTGCAGGGCAATATAATTACACCCTCCATAAATTTTTATTGCAGTTCTTCTCAGACTACCTTTAAAGTCTGTGCGCCCTACTCGTTTCAGTGTTATCCCGGGAAGGTTTTACGAGTCCGCCAGTACGCCATAAGTTACGGTTTATGTTTTGTAATTTGATTTTAAATGGTTGATGTAAAAAAAACAACTTACTCTGTCACACTCAATATTTTTCTTGAAAAGCTTTATGACAGATTATATATTGACGTATACGTATCCTAACTGTAAGGCAAACAGACCTGTTAAACCCTGCATTATTGTTCTTCAGTAGTTATCAAGTTATTACAACTTTTGTTGTAGCGTTATATAATATATGTCTTTGAGGACTGTGTTTAAAATTACCCTCTAATAGCAATTATTAAAAAGCCCTCTACGATTTTGCACGTGGATGATATGGACAAACTGGACAATAGCCCACAACTGACATTTATTTTTTGCCTGTGCGAACATTTAGTGGAATTGGGGTTATACACCTCAGGCAATACTTGTTTTTGCTTTTTATTATTAGTAAATTACTTAAAGCGTTAGGATTGTCATTTCATTGACCACATTTTTTTTGTATATGATAAATGTGCTTTAATTGCATGTGGCAGGTAAAATATGAAGTGACTTTTGTTAATGTTCGCTCTGTTTTCCCGCAGTGAGCCCGAACTTTTCGGGGGGAGAACCCAAGCGCTCTCGTACAGCTTACACGCGACAGCAAGTTCTTGAGCTGGAGAAAGAATTCCACTACAACCGCTATCTTACTCGCCGGCGCAGGGTGGAAATCGCCCACACCCTTTGCCTCTCCGAACGACAGATAAAGATCTGGTTTCAAAATCGCCGTATGAAGTGGAAAAAAGACCATAAGCTGCCCAACACGAAGATCCGCTCTGGCAACTCGGCCAATTCGAGTTTAAACGGCAGTTCTTTGTGTAGTAATCAGAACCGTTCTACCGGACCTCCACAGACTATATAGCTTGCTTGAGCTCATCAAAAACTCGGACGTTGTAAGGCCTTGGTTTTAGGAATAAGGCTCTAAATGTTTTCATTGCTTTTAAACGTCGTGGAAATAACACGAAGGGAGCTGATGATGAAAAGTTGCACATGCAAAATCTTTTAATCACAAATGAGAAGATGACTTGAACTCAAACACTTTCACATTTGTGCTCAATGCCAGTTCAGTTATACCATGTGCCCTTCTTGGTTCCTGCTTCCTCGACCCCTCCATTACAACAGAAGGCAGTAGACACTTTTCAGATTTGGTGAAGATGGATCCCTGCTTCATCTTTAATCATGCCAAACTCAGTCCCATTTGTCATGTTTACTCTGTGGCACAAAGGATGAACCATAGGCCTTCCCATTACCTCGACGTCTAGAATTGTGCCTAATAAATGAGTCTCCTTGCTTTGTCAAGAGCTATTTTCAAAACCCAATTTCTTTTCTGGCTTGAAGCCTATAAAATAGCGGAACATTGTTCTCTTAAAATGAAGCTTCTCTTTTTCTCTAACATTGCTATCAGGTAATATTTTGTGTTGGTAGCGGGGCTGATTAAGACTGTTTAAAGCCTAGCTCGGCATACGAGAACCTTACTGGTCAAGTTCCTGTGTCTAATTAAATAGCGCATTTCAAAATGGGAAACAGGGATTGGAGAACTTGTGTACGAAAATACCTTAATTAGGTATTCATATTCCATAGAAAGTAAGATCAGCTGAATCATACTGGGCTTATCGATAACCAAAACAATACAATGCAAAACTATTTAAAACGAGCACTGCTAATTACTATTACCTCAGTTGATAGGTTGTTTATTTTTATTGTCTAGTTTTATGAAGTGGTTAGTTGAAGTCATTTTATCGGACGTTTCCTGCATAATATCGACATTTGTTTGTAATTTTGCAATGTAATTTAAAAATATTTGTCTCGCCAGGGCTGTTTAGAGAAAATGCTATATTGCATGAATGACTGTGATATATTTTTTTTAATTTTAAGTCAAATAAAAAAATATGCACGTGTTATTTTCTTTTTTCTTTATTTTTCTTTCTTTCTTTCTTTCTTTTTTTCTTCTTTCTTTCTTTACCTTTATTTTCTCTCTTTTGTTATTTCTCATATTTAATGTTCTCATTTAATTCGTATATAAGATTATTTTACATTCCAAAGAAAAGTCTTCATGGTAATTATGTATTTTCTTATTTTCCTCATGTATATGTGTCATCTTATATCATTAGGCCTTTTACTGTACACATTTCCCATTTGTAAATAGCTATAGAAATTTAATAATAAAATAATAATCACAGTATCTCTTTTTGTGTCATCTTCTTTGTTGGGTAACAGATTTCTGAGGCAGTGATTTTTATTAATTGTAATATGATCCGATAATAAACATTTTTCACAGAACGTGGACCCATTATCCTATCCTAATATAGTGCATTAGGTGTTCTAATATTTCTAATAGTAACAAAATCTATTCGGTTTTCTCGTTAATTTAATGCTGCACACTCTTCTGCTTGAACGTGGCAACTGTAATGCACTCCTGCTATAGATACGTTTTATGTTTTTTAAAGATTTAATGATTTTTATAATTTATTTATAATATTTTGTAAAGGTTTTGGGTGTTATTTGAGAGTATGCTGCGTTTTTGTAGCAGAGGAGCGGGCCAGTGCCATAGCTCAAACGCTGACAACCAAATATATAATCAAGAAGACAAATGGCTTCTTTAGGATTTCACAGCCTTCCTATTAATTTTCATTTTCTCTCCTTACAGTAGGTATCGAAAATATAGAGCCGGAGAAAATAGCATTCCGTTTGCCAATGTTCAGCGAAGTTTGGACTTAAATTGGCCAAATTGGCTAGCATTGTGTGCCATCAAGAATTTTTTCTATTACTGGCTGTTACATACACCGCTTCAGCCTTTTTTACTGTTTATCTATGACGTGCTATCTTTAAATGACTAAAGCCATTAACTTGTTTCCTCTCAAATATAATCCAGCAATTTATATATATAGGATATATATAGGATATATATAAATAGACAACACTATAGAAAACAATATGAAATGTAAGATTAAACATCTTATGCATTGCATATGCAATTATTTTATTTTACTGAAGGAAAACATTAGAAATAAATATGCATTCGTGTATTTAAAAAAAAAGTCATTTTGGAATTCTATTCTCGTGCGAGTGGCTGATATATGAAAAGGAGTCGGCTTTGGAGGTCTGAATAGGGTGAGCAGATTTCTTTGAAGGGTTTCAAAAGTTCATCGCCATTATTTGTAGACAGATGCCCGAAGAAAAATGTGAGAATTATACAAAAAAATCATTAATCACAGCTTCTAAACAAATCCTCTCTCTATTGTTATTCAGCAGCACAACTGCACAGACCTTCTGCTAGGAGGGCAGTAAGATCTTGGAGGACACTTGAAGACGCCCCCCGCCTTTCTACAACAACAATTTACCAACTCAGGCCCGCAAGAAAACTTTTTTTGGCAAAGAATAAGCCATGAACAAGATTCTTAAAGATATGGTTGCGCAAGTAAAAGTATCCATCGGACAAGAGATGTCAGCAAATAAGGTAAGGGCTTTGTTTTGTTTGCAAGTTTATTGCCTTATGTCCCTGAACTCACAGTCGGATAGCATTGGCACAGATGTTGCACTGTCCTTCTTGGCTGGTTTAATAGAAAACGTGTCTTGGAAATTTCGTTTGTGACTATGTGTTTTTTATGTTTCACTGAAGGATATTTCACTAAGTTTTGTTTCCTCAGACACTTAGGTAATGACACTGTATTTTGAGACAGAAAAGACAAAAGGATGTAGTTGAGGCTGAAGGTAGAGAGTGGACTGAAATTCAAAAGGTTGGGGATTTGTGTGACATATATTGGACATCCTGAATTGTTTCCGTTATACTTTCGTTCTTTTAAAGGTGCTTATTATTTGCTTGCACTCATAAGATCGTCTTTGTGGCTGTTTATTTCGTTTGCAAGTCATTTTGCTTTTTTGCACTACGTTGCAGTTCTGTTCTTTCAAAGCGCTTGGGTAGCACACAGGTGCAAAAACGGCCGGAATGAATTGTTCTATGCTCTATTGGCCAGAAAATTAAAAGGACCGATGGAGATTGTTTGGAAGCAGAAACAATTTGCCTAAAACAAACGGCATGTAGCAAATTGCATCGGTGCTTTGGCCTGTCGCCGTGTGCTTAGATGAGCACGACTGCGTCTGATAACGCACTCACCGCCAGTTAACCCCTGATAATCAATCGATGTAATATATTGAAAAAGGTCGACAGTTCTGGCTCACGGAATTTACATTCCCTGTAGACCTGGGTGGCATAAAGCAAATTACAAAAATATAGGAATTCGTATCGGGGTAAGAGACGAGGAAAAATCAATTCTAGAGCAGAATTGCTGTGATGAGTTCAGGCAGAGGACACGTTTTCTGACCGATTAGGCCTTTTGCGAATACACAGACTGACCCTTCAAAACCCTTGACCCGGCACCGACTGGACTACGTTCTGTGCTCCATGGCCAGCAAATGCCCGGGGCGAGTTTGTCATAGCACGGTCGGGGCACTGTAACCTGAGGGCAATGTGCTATCTCTTTTTAGACAGTCGTGTAAACCACCGGGGCCCTTAAAACAACAGGAGTCGCACCCTTGCCAAGACCTTTTCTTCCTTTTTTTTCGCTTGCTTCGATTTTCAGACACGTTTAACACGTATTATGATTTTTAGCAAACTCCTCTTAGTATCCCCAACTATCTCCACAGGTCCTGATTGAAACCCTGCATTTAGCAAGTAATATTAGTGCGAGAGAAACCAAGAAGTCTCTTTGGCACGTGAATATAACGGATTTTTAGTGTGACAAATCTTACTGTTATATCATCCATACGCCTCCCTCTGGTTCTGATATTGGTCTATTCTCCCATTAGTAAAACCCTCCAAGATTTGTTGGAAGGTTGAGCCACTTGGCCCTGTAGCACTGTTGTGGTGGTGTGGTGCCTGCTTTAACTCATGCCACTAATTGTGAAACAAATAGCCTTCGCACATTGCTGAATTATTATTCTAAAAAGCCGCAGAGCGGAGGTCAGCACTGAGCAGTCACAGAGATATATAGCCTGCGCGCGCCAGTTTTGTGTCCCATGCTCTCTCTCTCTCTCTCTCTCTCGCTTTCTCTCACTATTTCATTGTATCATGCACATCCACAGTGTTAACATTTCAAGCGAAATAAATGTCGTTCTACCTGCTTTTGTATCCCATACATCGGCTATATGCCCGTAACCTTCATTCTATAGAACACAGTTTACTATAACGATTCAAAAGATGATTATTTCTGGGTCTAGTGAAACCATTCAACACGCAATTACTTTCCAACTGGGTGCTCTTTTTTAATATTAATATTTAACTAACTCAGTGGATGCTGTGAGGGAGATACCATTATGACCACGGGCAGCAAAGAGTAATGAGTTTAGACATTGTTGAGGAATATTCTGGTTTTCGAGGAACCTTCTCAGTGAAGCTATATCGTCTGAAAACATATAGCAACAAGTTAAATTTAAAGAATGTGACTATAATTAGTTAGAAAATAATTATAGGCAAAGATAGGATGGTCTATTTAAAAAACTGGAGATTATTTAATATAAAATAAAATTTCTTTTTTGGCTTATTCTAATTATAATTCGCATTGATATTCTTAATTATTATTTTTAATTCATATTATTGATCTTAGGTTTGACTATTAATCTTTTCCTTATTATATTGGCTACTGTTACATCTGCTTCTGCTACTACTACTACTTATAATAATAATAATAATAATAATAATAATAATAATAATAATAATAACAATAATAATTGATTATTATTGTTATTATTATTATTATTATTATTATAAAAAACAAGGAGATAAAAAGCATACTTGCAACCAACTCATAGTTCATTGCAAGTATTATACTCGTCTTAATTTAGATGCTCGTTAAATTAATTTTACATGACATTAAAGCAAACTTTAAGCCCTTAAAACAAATGTTAAATAAATGAACGACGCACTGCTGTCCCGCGGTGTTAAGCGAAAGAGTTCACTAAGGTTGACAGATTTACGGTACACAATATAAGAAGAGTTGCGCTTCGCCGTAAATCAATCTTCTTTGTATAAACCAAATATCATTTGCGCAGAATAAAGTTCATCTTAATCTATATTACTACTACTACTACTACTACTACTACTACTAATAATAATAATAATAATATTATATCATTACAATAATTATTATTATTGCTTTATTATTTATTATTATTCATATTAGTAATAATTTTTTTTTTTATTTTTTTTTTGCGCTTTTAATTTGGATTAATAATCTTTTTGGATTTGTACAAATTTAGATGTTATGCGTCATGCAGTTTTCTTATTTATATTATCTGCAATATTGTCTACATCATTTTGGTTTATAAAGAATAAATAGCAGTTCTTTGGAATAAATAGAACAATGATGGTGTTTATGACGTTGTTGTTGGATTTGCGTTTCTTATCAATATATATTATTTTGTATTAGGTAATTGAGTGTTTGTTTTTTATTTACGCTCCGAGCTGTTTTGACTGATGCGGTAGTGAAAGGAAAAGGGTACGTTGTCCAATGGTGACTTTATGATGCAGACAACAATTATTGCTATTGTTTTCCCTTTAAGAGTCTCAGAATGACTAAGCCTCATGTCTATTGTTTCGGTGTACCTCTAAGGAAAACAAGTGGCCTCCTTTCCTATCGCTGCCTAAGGCATCGCCTACCTGTCTATAATATACCAAAAAGACAAATTTTCAGATGAATCTGAATATTGAATATGTCCCTGCAAACTACAGAGTTAGCCACAGACATCGAATTTTAATTCTAAAATTGTTTCTGTATCAATTATCACCTGGAACTTCAATGTTGGCTTACATTTTCTGCCATGGTATTAGTGGTAAAAACTGTGAATCTAATATCAGTTGTAATTTCGGAAGTCATTCGTCAGAGGGCTTGTTATCATAAATATATTCTTAGGAGACTAAAGTAACATTTTGAACATTTTATCATCCTAATGTATGTGTAGAATATAGTTTCTGTCGTACCTGGCAACGTTGCCTTATTCTGGCAACGAAATTGATAAACATTTCACTTTATTTAAAAGTAAAAATGCATAGAGTTTAATGTATAATCGTAAGAAAATGTAAAACCGTTTAATATTCTTAGTTGGAAATACAAACTCAAAAATTAAAAACATTCTACATCTCCGTCGTGCTGACCGCACAAGTGGACAACGAAAGCGATTATATTAATATTGTTGGCCTATTACGAGTCCGATCCGTTCCGTTTCTCACCTTTCATGCTTATATCACATTTACTTACCATTTAATCTTTTAACATAATAAATGTCTATATACTATTTAGTTTTGGTGCCGGAAACAAAGGCAACTTAGAGTATAGATGTGGAGTGTTTGGTCATAGTGGTCCCGAAAGCGTGCAAGCTGAGGTACCCCATCCCCCCTCCTGGTCACGTGATTCATTAAATAATTAATGCAGTGGTTGCAGAATAGATATGTATTCCTCAGGAATATCGCAGACATGGTCTCCTAGTGTCTGACGTGAAATTCAACTGCCCTTTTAAAAACAAGTCATATAGCTGAGCGAAAAAAACGAGAGCAGATACCCTCACGGAGGCTGCAATAAAACAAATTTGGACGGGAGCATCACAGCGTCTGGAGCTTGTGAGTATAACATAGATCGGGGAACCATCGCCACCATTCTTCCAGGCTTGCCCATCACCCTGCATTTATTTGATTTTTTTTCTTTTGGTGTTGTGGTAAATATCATCCAGAAATATTCATCCCGATCATTACTTGTCATCCTGCATGTTTCAAAAGCCCATTCCATTGGACGCATTTACTGTCAACAAGATGTCACTTCATCACACTGTAAACAATTTATATCAAAGTAGCCTATTCTAGGCTGTATATTTCATGTTACTTCTTGTTCTTATTTGGCTTGCTGTTACCATAACCTTTCTCTAAAACTACATTTCCCTTGCTCTCCCTCACATTGCTTTCGCTCTCGCTCACTCTCTTTCCCTCGCTCATATTTTCAGCCAGCTACTTTGCTTGATTTATAGTGAGCTGTGTGTCAGCGGCAGTGAGACTGCCATTGTGCATTTGTAAAAGATTTGCATTGTTTATGGTTGTCTTCGAAATAAATCATCTCCTTGCAATATGATGGGCGAGCGGTGAGACATGGAAGTGAAAGCAAAATGTAAGGATTTGGGTTTAGCTCGCTACTGATTTCAAATGCCTCTATGTAGTTCTATCCTTGCCCGTTTAGCTTTGTAAGCTAAGGCGATTATGGCGGACGAGGTTCAGGGTTAATACGAAAGACAAGTAGCGCTAGTGCTTAAGTTATTGCATTTGAACATACCAGTTAAGGGACGATATGTTTAAATTGCCACTTCGTAGGCAAATCTCATAAAGGCCCACGCGACCGCCTGCAAATATACATCTAGGGGTCTTGCACTTAACACATCTTATGCCAGATCAATAAAAACTTACCTGGATAGATGTAACGTAACTTACGTTTGGTAACATCCTCACAAAATAAAGAAACAGGCACATATGCACACAAACACACACATTATATATATATATGTGTGTGTGTGTGTGAAAGAAATAGAGTGTTAAAAGAAATAGATTACATTTGTATAAAAACAATAGAGATTCTGAGGTGGTTTAAAAAATGAGTCATTTTGATTCAAAAATAGATTGTTTTATTCATTCTTTATTAATGATAATAACAATATTAGGATTTCCAACAACACGATGCACATGAAAGTATTATAAACCTATTAAAAACAAAGAATAATTAAAATAATATTCATATTATTATTATTAAAATATAATATATGGTTTGTAAATTTTTTAACTACTCATTTCCCCCAATAAATCTTGCGCGTAGAACTCAGAAATATTATATATAAAACAAGATAACATGTTTTTAATTATAAATAATTGCATTTTTTATTATCGCAGGAAAAACATATATGTTGTTCTTTGCAACAGTACAGTTGTTGCGTTAAAGTAAAAAAAAATCCTTCAAATATTTAAACGTAATAATATAAAGGTATGATGCCTTATCAGGATGTAGATTTAGTACTAGCATTAATACTGTTGTTTTTGGTGTTTATGTTGTTGTTTGGAAGCTTCAAAAGAGCACCAAATGAATAATTCCTGTGGAATTGACTATATGACCCTAACCTAGGCGACAGCATTTAGTTTTGTGATTATAATGCATATAAAATACATAAAGAAAATGTCCATATTCTAATGAAATGAAATGAAATATTAAATGTCTTTTTATGGTTATAATAGCAAACTATAAAACGCTAATATGCAAGAATGTAAGCAAAATACAATATAAAGTCCCAGACCCTTTTACACTCAGCTATAACGATATCAAATAAAATAACATTTTCTGCAGTGCTGTGCAAATTACAAAAAGAAATCTTAATAATTTGTATCTACAGACGGATAATAACAAACATTGCATATTTATTTGGAATAAAATAAGAAAATTATTTTTAAGGCGACATTTATATTGTTACAGGTGAGAATTTATCGTTTATTTTTAGCTTTTCCCTATGTTTTATAGTCATGTTTGTAAATAAATCGATATCAAAACGTGATATAGAAGCATGAGCATAGAATACGAGTTTCTCTTATTTTTCCATCGGGATCAGAGATTTGAGAAAACATGATCTTACATGTTCGCCGATAAAAAAAAAACTTTTTGCGGCGTCTCTGCATAGAATCTTTACAACTATTACAATAATAAAAGGAGATGAGTGAGTTTTTATCTCTTTGCTCAGGTGTGTGTGTGTGTGTGGCTATTTAATTTGTGCGTGTGTGTATGAGTAAGACAGTGAGAGAAGGAGAGAATATCGCGTGGGTGTTTTTTTTTTTCTCTTATCTCTTTAGAGCACACAGATTGTCCAAGGCCAAGTGTATTCGCTTACCTTCCGATTTTCTTTATCCCACCCCTGATAATATTATAAAATATTAATATAGGACTAGACAATTGTACAATTTATTAACATTCCACCTCTTAGCCATTAGAACTCGGCTCCCATGTCGGTTCTCTTCGCAAATTCTACCAGTTCGCTGTTATCGCTTTTCTGAAGCCCCCAGGTTGCAATGACCATATGTCCCATGTGCTGGCCCAGGAGTCTTGTAGTTCCCTATTGGGCAGAGTATGTCTTCTCCACCCTGTGTGTTCTGTCAGCCCACTGGTTCACTAGTTCACCGTGTCAATCCACGCTGCTTTGCGCAAAAAAGCAACTACACGATAGAGGCGGAATCTCTCGCCTGCTGTTTACTGCTATCCCTGACGAAACACACGCCAAGTCCGGAATTCTGCAAATAGCCAAAAACGGTGTAATATAATTACTATTCACTTAAGGTCATCTACTATTTCTAAGCTAGCTACTTTTTACCTAATCATTTTAAATTAATCGTATCATTTGGTACTATAAAATCGCTAAGTTTTCGGTCTTGTCGCTCTACATAACCAGAAACTCCTGAGAGAAAAATACATTCCATGATCTGTTCATCTGTTCCTTGGACGTCTTGAACAAATATTCCAAATCCAGGGCTATTTCGCTGAAGAGTCTGGAGGAATGCTGGAAGTCAGGTAAGGTTTGAAAGCTCCAACTGACACCACATGCCTGGATTCTTCCTAGTGTCCTGAGCTCCTTTTGCCGACAAGTCATTAATTATCCGTTGTGTGTCTGTGGTTAGAGCCATCGCTGGGTGTGCCCAGGCACGAAAACCTTTTGTTTTCAAACAGCTGACGATAGATGACTTCAAATAGGTAACTGAGCAGGGCTTAAGGTTGCCACATTACCTTTTAAAAATCGTATTCCTGATTTTTGTAACTAGCATTTTAGTTAAGTTTCTCTAGTCTTTACATCACCTATAAAAGTTGGTTCATGCTGTAGTGATTTATGACCCGAAGAAATGATTGCTTAGTCAAGCAGCTTCCAGTTTAAAATCATGCACCCACCCCATTTATGGTACCGGAATTCCAATGTATTCCAATAGTAAACCTAGCCTTACTATTTGTGCTATTTTAAGAATTAGGATCCTTAATTCGCCTAGCGTGAAATAATTGCGTCTCCGAAACATTCATCAGACTGATTTAGCAGTGGCCAATAATCCCAATAGTACTTGGATTATATTGATAGTTCAGGCTTTCTTTTAATTTTTTTTCAAACTGTAGGTATGAACACGTAGGTTTTTTAAAAAATTAACTGTATGTATTTGGAACGTTTCACAATTTTTTTCTATTGAAATGATAAATTTTTGTCCTTTTCATGATTTCACAATAAAAATTATAAGATTATTTCTAAGGAAACGACAGTGTTAATTTGAAATTCTTCAATACATGTTGCTTCTACCTATAGCTGGATATAAGGAAGTTCTACATATACGTCTGTAACAAATTATGCACTGTATCTGTGAGCTAAAGGCTGACAAGTTTACTTTACCCTACTTATACTGTGGTTGGTAATCAGATTTATGGACTAAGACCTTAAATGTCGTCTCTCTCAAATAAACGTATTTAGCGTAAATTTCTGTTTATTTCACATTATTCTGGGGAATACATTCTGAAATCCTTAAACCCCAAGCTCCAAAAATGAAAACATTTCTGTCATTTATTTAATGTGACGTTTCCCCAATCTAATAATCTTTTAAAGATCAAAGCATTTTATTGCTAATTAAAATATATATAGAAATAGAGAACATTTCTAACAGTGTATGCAAAGTGTAAAGTTTTCAGTAAAAACTACAAAAAATAATATTGCTATTATTTAATTGACTTCATAATAAACGTCAGAAAGCTAAAATCAGGAAGCTGGTTTATTTTCAAAAATAATTATGGTAACTACTTTTGGTCATGGCAGACTACTTTAATGTTCATTCAACAGCTGTCACTTGCAACTTAAATCTACAGCTGAGTTTATTTAACATGGGCACAGTAATTTTAAAACTAGACGCTGATACTACTTTATTCACTACAATATACGTTGTATTGTACGAAAACGGGGTGCCAGTACGACAATCCACACATCTAGTCGCGGCCTACTGAGTCGTTTGTTATATTTCGTGAAACTGGCACATTTCAAGCCCAGAGGCCATGAGACTCTGTTGACCTAGATTCCTCCAGACGTCCTCTTTGTACTCTTCTATTGATACCAAGTTAAATATTAGTCATTTTAATTCTTGTTGCTCTTTAAAAATTAACCTTTTCCACAATAGCCATAGCTTTTAGTGCAAACGCAAAGTAAAATACTACTATGATATTATTAGTAGTTTTATTCGTAATATGATTATGTTGCATATATGCCAGAAAAAATATAATACAAACATTCGTGTATAAAAGACTATACAATATTGACACAAATAAAATCCCCACAGCACGTGTATCTATAGTCATGGTTACAGCTTAAGCTTTTTGTGAAGTTCCGTGGGCATCTGAGCATTTTGGAAACTCCTGGGCTCAAATGAGCGCTAATTAAAATTCGAGCTTGTATTTTATATGAGGCTATATACGTGGGTGTCCGAAACCAAGCCCACTACTCACTCACTCATTCATTCTTCGAGCACTTGACGAAACCTCCATTAACGTGCAAGATTGAACCCTTGCAAGTTTGTCGTGTTGAAAGCAGCACCATCCGTCAGAATGCAAAAGATGATATATATATAGCAGTCTTTATTTCGCCTAAAACAAAATTGTCACATTGGGTAAAACAAATCAGACAATTGGACGCCAGGGTGTTTAGCATTTATATTTTTAAGCTTTAATGCTCTAAGCGTAAGGAGTCTAAGTCTGGGTAAGCTAAAGCCATATCTTTGAGAGAGAGAGAGAGAGAGAGAGAGAGAGCGAGAGAAAGAGAGGAAGAGAGAGAGTGTATGCGAGAGAGAGATTGCAAATAAAGTTGGACGTTTCAGTAATATGTGAGCTGCTCTTAGAGTGTCATGTCTGCAATATGGGGATGGAGCAAAGGCTTGGTTTTATTGAAAATCACTGTCTGGTAAAGAGCCATCCTCTCCGAAAAGCCAGGGCATTCACTTAATATGCATTTTGATAAATTATGCAGTAGTCCTTTGTTGCAAAGCCTGCAGAAATGAACAGAGGGGAGCCCAGCAGTTGTTACCGTCCTTTTTTCGATACCTTTTGCAATAATCGAAACCTTCTGGAGGCTTTCGTTCAGTACATTTAAGTCTGGTTCTGTTTCGAGTAAAATATCATTGATGTCTTGCTTCTTTCTTGGCCAATTCCCCCACTAAAATTGGCTCATCAGCTCTTCTGGCTGGAAGCTGCCTCCTCCCTTTGTTCTGAGCACAGCAGCGTTCGTGCTTGCGGGGGAAGGATCGCCCTTCACTTTCTAGGTAACTTTACGTTAGTCCAGCAAGACCTCGAACTGTTGGCGTGTTAGCGGGGACAAAAACATCCAAAACTTCCCGTTTAGTATTTGAAAGGGCGCCGGGAATGGACGCTAGCCAACGGCGTGCGTGAGTGCGGAGATGCAATAAATAACTTTATAGCGCTATAGGCCGCAGAGTCGGGGAGGTCGGGGAATCCTCGTTTTGATTTATGTGTTTGGGGTAGCTGTCAGGAGCCGGCGAACGGGAGCGTCCGACGTTTTTATTCCACTTTTAATAAGCGCTACTATGCAGACAAGCAAGGCCATTTCGTTCCATTTATACTTAGGCCCTCGTTTAATGTGTATCTATTTGGATATATTAAGCCTATCTTTTGGATTAAACACTGTATTAAGTGAGGATTATGACCAGAATGGTAGGACTCGTGCTTTATGGTCATAGAGAAATGGCTGCTGCCTTTGTTGTATATTTGTAATTTTATTATTTTCTTTTATCACATTTCGTTGGTTCGCTGGTCGAAATTATTTTTATCTTTTATTATTATTCTTAAAATATTACTACTACTACTACTACTCTTACTACTACTACGACGATGACTAATAATAATAATAGTAATAGTAATAATAACAATAATAATAATAATAATAATAATAATAATAATAATAATAATAATAATAATAATAATAAACATTTTTATTCTTGTTCTTGTTGATATTGTTGTGGTTGCTGCTGATGTTACAGAAAAAGAACAGAACATTTGCTTTTTGCTTTTTTAATAGCAAATATGCATAGCCATATATATAAATAGAAGAAAATTTACCTTAAAGTAATATGATTCGTTTCAATATATTTATATTCATCAAATATGGCTTTTATTATTAAAAACAAAGGCATGCATCTATAAAGTCGTGACATATAGATTATATTTATTTGTGCCTAAGATGGCCTTGAAAATGACACATAATAAAAAATTAAGTGATGCTAACGGCGGTGTTACTTAAGTATCGAAGGTTTAAAAATAGCGAATATTTTGATTGCATCTTTAACCTTTGTGTTTTTATATTTTTAGTTCATTCAAGTTATCTGGGAGTTGCATCCTTGCATAAAATCTAGAGGTGAAAGACGTTATCTAGGTAAGTGATCCATTTTTCCTCGTAACATATGACCGTAATTCATATCATTCCGATTTAGGTCTTGACAAAACTCGTTGCCTGACTCATTGCATACTGATAGTCTATTATGGGAGTTAATGATTTGAATTTTGTACGACGCGATTTGAAATAATACTGACTACAAAGTAGACTAGAATTTTATTTAATGCAGTTGTGGTATTATTTTTATTGGAAGTGTAAAATAGCATACGCCACATTTTTAATATAGACTAAAATGTTGATTTCTATTATAGTACATGGATCAGTCTAATAAGGATAATAATAAATACCCTCAATCTTTATGATCTGTATAGAACGATTAATCAATATAAATCCTTTGTGTGCATGCCCGTAGTGGTGCCGCATTAACCATATGGCCAAACACATTTAATATTTTTGGTGTGGAATTTTGGGTAAATGAAGATTTGTTACTATTATAAAATAACGCATATAACTAAAATGTTGACGAGGGTCATGGAACCTTTAAGGAATTTGAGAAAAAAAAAACAAATAGTCATGTAGCAAAAGGTGAATTCTCAAGACCTGACACAATCAGTCACTCCACTTTGTAATAACATTCTTATGTGTAAATAAACACACAAAAACAACATGATCCACAACACAGTAATTATTTTTCCTCTTGATGCAGGGTTCTAATGTACAATACCGAAAACGGGATTTTAACGCAATGTTATTCTCATATATATATATTGAATTGACTCATTTTCATCGTTACAAACAAATGCATACTATTCAATTACACTAAAAGACATTTAAATATACAATAATTATATAATAAATAAATAATTTGTAATAATAATTTTACATATGATTATATGTTTATCTCAAAAATCAAGTCATTATTATTTCAGCATTCCGCCACTACCATATTTACCATAAATAATAATAATAGTATTAATACTACTACTACTACTACTACTACTAATAATAATAATAATAATGATGATAATAATATTAATAAAATATTATATGACAGCCTGCGCAGACAAATATAATGATATGTTACCTATATATGTTTGCAAGGGCTAGTCCCTGTTTTCTTTCAGATTTTAGCTCACGGCTTAGTTAATTGTTAATCTTTTGAGTGGATTCCTGTCACACATTTAGTGGTAGTTGCAAAGTTAGGAACAATGCTGTTAACGAAAAAAGTTGCAGACACCTACATTTTTGCCTCCTGCTTTCCTCCCACGTAGTTGCTGATGTTTTCTATTCGAGTTCGCATTTGCAAATCACCTTTTAACATTTGACTGTTTACAGCTGTCGGCGAGTGATAGAAACAATACATTTTAAACTATAACCGTGTCCAGAATAATAACAAAAAGAAGAGAGAGAGAGAGAGAGAGAGAGGTAGAGGGATAAAGAGAGATTATCAAATGGCATATTTATTTCTTATTTTGTCCATTTCATATGTCTTATTTCACATTTCCCCCGTTAATTTACTATAATAACCTTGCAGGTCACACCATATAAAAATAAGAAAATCATGGACTGGTGCACTTTTAACGTGTGTCCAAGAGTCTAGCTATAATTGTCTTATCATGACTCATCTGGCCTTTTAACTCTGTAAAAATATCATCTATCTTAAATATTTAGATGCTTTTTTTCACACTTCTCCCTCGCTTACAAGTCAGCCGGCCGTCTGTTCGCTTTTTCACTGACCCCCTCCCATCCGTTTTCATATTTTCCGCATAACTTGGTCGTCTTCAAATATCTGCGGTACAACACAGTAAGGTTTCCATCCAAATCTTAGAGAAGACCAAACACTGCCATTTATTATGCATATATGAATGAATAAGGGCAACAAATTGCGTTTTCACATGCCTTT
>JAOUQT010000022.1:11934730-11948361 GCA_025769995.1 Xyliphius kryptos
ATAAAGATAGAGAGAGAATGTGTGTGTCTTATAACAGTAAAACAGTATTGTTAGTATAGTATCTGTGTATTTTTTTAATAGAATAAAAATACATTATTGCTTTCATGTTTATTTTGTTTAGAACTAAATATTTGAAAGCATTGCTTTCAAGCAACTGCCTTAAGACCGTTACTCTAAGAGTGTATTGAGGTGTATTGTATTAATGCTGTTTAGGTTTTTTAAACAAGTGATGCTATGCTTCTTTTGTGTGTCATTTGGTCATTTTTTCAACCTTTCTATGCAAAATCTAATAAATACTTTTACTATTCAATGAAGTAAAACATAAAATTAATCTGTGATGTTATCGCTGACTTGTGTTTCAAATCAAAAGTCTCATTGCCTACATGTTCCATTCCTTTTATTCCAAATGTCTTTCAATTTGGAACAGAGGGGAATGTGTAGTAGGCAGTTAGCTCTCGGGCAACATAGGACACCTTAGTGGTTAACGCCCCTCTCACCTGGGATGACCGAGATAGTTTTCAGTGCTCGAAGGACTCTGAACGTCCGTAACGCTGAGACATTGCCCAGGTCCACAAATTCAGTAACATATCTGCAATAAGCGAAAACCGAAGCGCACACAATGACAACACCACCAACAAAAGGCAAACAACAACAGAGTGGTAGGAAAGGATGGGATGTTCTTGGCATATGGGTATGAGGTGCTTGGGAAGGACAATGTTGAGGGGAAGGTAGGTGAAGGCAGCTTGATTTGTAGGTATTTTGCACTGGACTTGACAACGAGCAACACTGCAGCCTGTTTTCTAGAGCATAGCGGCCTGTACCCCTTACCTGGAATTACTGAAATTGTTTTCAGAGCTCGCAGGACTCTGAATGATCGTAGCGCTTGCAGATTGCCTACTTTAATAAACTCAGTTAGCAACCTGCAGGATCAAATTACAATTATTTGAAATAAAAATAAAAGCATATAAGAGACAAAAAAGGACCTGTTTTACAGGTAATGAAAAGAAAATGTGAACAGAAAATGCTGATTTTAATTTGTTTTTTTATGTTTAATTGTGACCCTGAACACAAGTTTCTAAGCCATGAGACTGAGCACAACTGGTAATATCATTCGTAGAGCTGGCTGATAAGAATGGCATAGCTTGTACAGTGTTCGAATATGATAATTTTTGGACATCACTTCGATATCCGGCCATCAAGTGCGAGGGAAGGGGGGACTACTCAGTTTCCATAGGAACCTGGATTTCAAAGAGAATCATTTATCATTTATCACTGCTCATATCTGTTTCTCAGACATCAGTCCGGGTTTAATAAAGCAGGAATGGCAGAAATGTGTTTAAGTGTGTGGAAGTGTGGATGTTCAAAACAGTTCAGCAAATTCTTCTTAAAGTGCCTGGATTATGAGGGCTTGACTTTCTTATGTCATACTTTATTTAGTATTTCTGATTTAAAGTCCTTGTCCTGAGTAATTGTTTGCTTATGCCCCTCATGTTGGGTGGGGGGCACCCTAGTGGGAAAAAAAAACCAACAACCAAAAGTATGTTTTTTTACAGAACACACTTTTGAGAAACTGTAATTTCCAGCTGTCTTTGAGTTGTTATTCTAATATCACAAAGGTGTCACTGAATTCTTGTTTTAACTCAATTTAAAATAAAAGTGCTTTTTTTTCCTTTATTGTAAATTAGAAAGATTAAACACAGTAAAATTTCCCAAGACATTATTATTTTACAAATGATTAAATAATAAAAAATAATAGAATCTATGAAGCAATTTATTATTGACAGTAATGATAAATAATTTAAATATATAATAAACGTGTTAAAATCCTTCTCCACAGTCATATCATAAATATCAAAATAGGATTTGAGTAAAGTTGTATTATAGTTCTGATACTGGGGTTTGGTAGCTCAGTGGTTAGGGTGTTGGGCTAGCAATCAAAGGGTTGTGGGTTCAAATCCCAGGTCTACTGAAGTTACCATTGTGGGTCCTTGAGCAAGACCCTTAACCTTCATTGCTCCAGGTATGTAACCCTGTGTTCTGACCCCAACCATTAAGTGGGAAACTTGTAAGCTTTGGATAAGTGTCCGCCAAATGAAAATGTAATGATACTTTGGTTTGTTCATGAGTAGGGGTCATTGAGTGGGTAAATGATCATACCTTTAAATAAAAGATTTGGTTTGCAACAAATTACTCACGTGAGTACATAAAAATAGTACTGCCATTATTCAACCAGGCAGAAAAACTATTAGCCACCTCAGATTGTTTTGTTTATGTGGCCAGTGTAGTCAATTGCAATTCAGCTGCCCTTATTTTATGAGTGGGTAAAATTTAACAGTAAATTAAGTGGAATGTAAATAAAAGGGGTCAAATAGGTCACAGGAGACAATCAAAGGAGAAATGTACTTACGCCATGACAATCACACTAAAGTCCAGCCAGTTCCATGGATCTCGCAGGAAGGTAAATTGTCCGATGCAGAATCCCCTGGCCAGAATTTTTATCAATGACTCGAATGTGTAAATCCCAGTGAAGGTATACCTGCATGAAAAGCATTGAATGGGACAAAAGAAGTGGACAAATAGCCAGACATTAAGGAAACACTTGCACAAAAATGCATACAGAAGTCTCCCTTTTTTGAAAAAAAAAACCTTTGTCTGGCTCACAGTGTTCAAGAACAGAGTTGTAAAAAGGAAGAAAAATTGACAAGACAGACGAAGGGCTTTGTAGGAAGGACAGGGTTGGTTTGGTTGTGTAATTATGAGACATGGGAAGCACATGTACAGTAAAAAAAACAGCCTCTAATAGGAATGAGTTTTTTGGCACTTCTTCATGAGTTTGCAGTCATAGCAAATAAATCGCTATAAAAATCCAGCGAAGATGTTGTTAAAAAAAAAAACATTCTGATGGGAATGGTGACTGAGATGAAGGATGCAGCATTCTGAAGTGCACGGTCATATTATGTTTCAGCTCTTTTTCAGTTCTTTCATTTAATGATGTTTACTGTTCTCATTATGTAAAATCAGCTGTTAGTATTATACCTCTCAACACATCACATATTAACTAGCAGATCAACTAACTGTATAATTATAATACTGTCTGCATGTTGGATCCATGGTCATTCTTTAATTAGCTCAAAGATAAATCAAATTGTTGTTATTTAAATTCCCTTTCTTGTATGGCTTTTTTGGCACATACAGAGCCTGCTGATTCAAGACTAATGCTCCTTTCACATTTGATTCTGTCTGATCTGTTGTGAGTGTGCATGTAGAAAGCAACACAATTATGAAGGTGCTGAGAGGTACAACTTTAAACTGGGTCAAAAAAAGGTAGTCATTGTCAGTTTCATTGCATGCTACATGCCAATGAATATCTAGCCATAGAGAAAGATCCAATGCTGAGTAACAGTGCACAAAAAGAGGCAAGTGCAGTGGTTTTCATTAAAGGTGAAAAGGTTCGCCACGAGCCTCATTCCCTGCAGCAACTTACACTGCAGGCCACGTCTCAGAATACGGCAAACTACATCAGCTGCATGGTCATTTAAACATGGGATAAATCCATTCCATCCATTCTAATGCACGTACAATATGCGCAGACAGCTGCTGGGTTGTTGGGCCCTTACTGATGCTGGAAATGGTCAACACACATACTGTAGGACAAACAGGCAGATCCACAAACACGCTGACAGAGCAATGATCTGCAGGGACAGAACATGGCAGCTAGACAGAGACAAATGATCAGGCAAACTGTCACACTGTCACACAAAGAAATGAACAAAGACAGGTAGGTAGATGACAGACCACAAGAAGACAACAACCATTAAACAAGAAATAGATAGATAGATAGATAGATAGATAGATAGATAGATAGATAGATAGATAGATAGATAGATAGATAGATAGATAGATATGTAGATAGATAACCTTGTTAAATATCTTTCGCTGAATTGATAATCCTCTTGGTTTCATGATACAACACATATTCTTCTTTTTTATCTCGGAAAAAAAGTGTTGTCCTCAGCAGCAAACTCAATTTGGTTAGTGGACATCTTGAAGACATACCAAAAGCATCAATGGCAAAAGGCTTGCTTTGTATTATATCCCTTTCTAACACCTACGCACGGCTTGTGTTCCTCGCCTTGCTAAAATGGCTAAATGGGCGAAAAACATAAATGTACAATAACATCAACCCTTGTAAGCTCGTCATAATAAATCGATAAAATGGTTACCTATGAGCAATCAATAATTAAAAAACACTAAATATACTAGCTCTGTAAGGAAAGGCGTCTTTGTTATAATCGTGAATTTAAGAGTTCTTCTGGGTGGATCTTGCCAGGGGCTTTGCCGGCAAAAAAGATTGATGACTTGAACAATTGTGAGGACTACATTCTAAACTTTAGATATTTTTCGAAATGCAGTTGACGACTTTTTTGAATATTACAAATATAACGTCATAAAACTGTTAAATTGTGATTGTGCAAGTATGAAATACAAAAATAGACGTGATATAGATTATTTAGAAACCTTGTAATCTCTCTAGATTCAAATAGTAAAGGATTATATTGTTTCTTAAAAGCAAAATCTACACAATTAAGTCTATTGGCTTAACGAAAAATATGCCCCATATTGATACCGAACAGGAAAAATGTAGGAGTAAATATATATTGTATATTATCATCTTTATACAATAAATACAAATCCTTATTGTATATTATTATCCTTTATAATAGCTTTATGGTCAAACGGTTATTGATAAGACCGTTAACCTCACGTAGCAAAGGAAAACCACATGAAACACATGGTAACGTAGTAAACGTGTTTTCTTTTGAACATTTTTATGAGCGCCTATTTAACAAGGCATTACCCGAGCTTGATCAATACCGAAAATAATGCGTTCTTTTGCCACGAGGCCGTGTATTTCTATTGGATGAAAATAGTCATGTGACCAGGAATTGGCTGCAAATTCACCCATAGCCCTTGCTTTAGTAGATTCGAGTCCCCATACGCTAGTAATATCACCAATATACACAATTATTAATGCTTGCAAATGCAACCGTAGCAGGAGAACACAATAAACCCGTTACATTTGGATGATATTCTGCGTGTTTTGTCGCTGATCGCCCTACTTATTAAGGCGAAGCGATGAATTTTGAATTTGAGAGGGAGATTGGGTTCATCAACAGCCAGCCTTCTCTTGCTGAGTGCCTGACGTCTTTCCCCGCTGTCCTGGAGTCATTTCAAACTTCATCAATCAAGGACTCGACAGTAATTCCACCTCCTTTCGAGCACACTATCCCCAGCCTGAGCCCTTGTACAGGCAACCAGGCGCGACCAAGAAGCCATAAGCGAACCGCCTCTAATGGCCTCCAGCTCCGGACGCAAACCACGCCGCCAACGCTGCAGAAGCAGGGCCTGGCTTCAGCCACGACCGGCGGCCCTCTTGCCCACGAATTCCCATGGATGAAGGAAAAGAAATCTTCGAAGAAATGCCCGAAGAATGGAACAGCACCAACTGCTGCCATTGCAACTGCCACTCCTTCTATAGCATCCTCAGCTTTCACCACCGCAGGACTCGAGTCCCCCACAGGTCAGTGAACCGTTGTTTTCTTTCATTTTTGGTTTTCTTTTCTTTTCTTTCCCTTTTTTCTATTTGTTATTTCTTTTAAATAATAATTCTTCTTCTTCCTCCTTCTCTTCTTCTTTTTCTTTTTTCCTTCTTCTTCTTTTTTATTATTATTATTATTATTATTATTAATAATAATAATAATAATAATAATAATAATATTTGTTTTACTACTACTGCTACTACTGCCTTTTAATCTGAAGACATTGTTGTATATTAAACGTATACATTAAATTAGATGGCGGTCATCCTACTTAAAAACATGAATTATTTAAATGATTCATTTCACGGACATACATATAATTTTACTTTAACTGAAAGTATTCTATTAATTTGAAAGCATTTGGAAACATATGCGCTAGAATTATTAGCAGAGAGCCACATTCTTTAAAAAATGTTATTAGTGTTATTACTCTATGCATTGGCAAATTCTAGCAAATTATATAGTCTTTTATAGTCTTTTTAATCCTCTACAACATTCTATATTGTATTTATTATACATAATATATTTACATTGTTACTCTCACTCCTCTCCCACACACAAATTCTTACTTTAAATATTGTTTTTATAAAGATATCCGTTTTCGAAGACTTTACGGCATTTATTCACAATCATGACTCGTCAGATGCGGTAGCCATTTTGTTTGCAGGTATTATTACGAGAAAGGTATGGAACAAAAATCGCATTACATAACTGAATTTTTGTCATTGCAGCCAGTTAAACAGAAGTACATTGTGTTATTTAAATCAATGTTTCTATGATACTGTGAATACTGAGTGCATTAATTTCTCTCTTCCCAGAAGTGCAAATCGGATTGGACAATGGCAGCGGTTCTCGGCGACTGAGGACAGCCTATACCAACACACAACTACTGGAACTGGAGAAAGAGTTCCACTTCAACAAATATCTTTGTCGGCCTAGAAGGGTCGAAATTGCTGCCCTTTTGGATCTAACCGAACGCCAGGTCAAAGTGTGGTTCCAAAATCGGCGCATGAAGCACAAGAGACAAACCACGCACCACCGAGACGGACAGGAAGGCGAATCGAGCGGTTTCGAGCCACTCGAAGGCTCAGATGCAACCTCGCCTTTTTCGAACCCGCCACCTGAGCCGTCCGGTCCGACAGTATCCAATTCTAGTTCGGCTATTCCATCCGAGAGTGAGCCGTGTATTCCGGCTTCCTGCTATAGCAGTAGTGCTGACAATACCCAGCCCACGCCCGAAAAAAGCCAGCCAATACAGACCGAGTCGGCAGATGGTCCTGATACAGCGGCTGACTCACCCCCGTACTCGACACCCACTGACGATAACCCCGGTACAATGACAGAGTCGCGGGAGGAATTGTCAGAGAACGCCTTCACGCAACCACAGGACGCCAATTCATTAGCGGATCTGAATTTCTTCACCGCCGACTCCTGCCTACAGATTTCGGACGCTTTATCGCCCAGTCTTCAAAGTTCGCTGGACAGCCCCGTAGATTTCTCCGAAGAGGATTTTGACTTGTTTACAAGTACTCTCTGTACAATAGATTTACAACATTTGCAGTTTTGACAGACTAAGGACAACAATCGAATTGTGTCCCACAATAGATAATTGCCTTTTGACAATGCTTTTAACCACAACTATCTCGTATAAAAGAGAAGAAAAAAAAAGATAAAATTCAAGTACAGCTGCAAGACGGAGCTGTAGCGGAGATAAATAAATAATTACACTATTACAATATTGTTCATCCACACCGGGATTGCTAATATCCAGTTTCAGGTATTTTTCTCTTTTGTATATCTGGATTGTATTTAATCCTGAATAATGGAGACATATGCGGGACATTTATTTCAGTGAAATTCAATCTTTGAAATCTCAGGAAAGAAAAACCGAGTATTAAATGAACTGCTTTTTGATTTTTTTTTCTGGAGACAGGCGTTGTGCCTGCTGATACGTTTTAGAACTAGTTTATTTATTGAGATTCTTTAATAGTAAATTACAAATTATTTATTGTACATTATTTTCATAGTTGAAAATAAAAAAACAATTATAAATGTCATATGTGTGAATTATTTACATCACTTGAATTAAACATAAGTTATCAAATATTAATACAAAAGTCTTAAAGGTTATGTTATATAACAACAACAATATTAATATCAACAACAACAATAATAACTGCAACAACAACATAACTATTACTATAGCTGCTTCAACTCGTAATAATATTAATTGTTATAACAGATATAATGTTAAAGAATGCATAACTGTGTACAAGTTTATGCAGTATACTCGCTAGCTCTTTCTGGGATTCTGGCTGAAATTTCTTATTTGAGCTGCTCAAAATGGCGTTGTGCGTACAATGAAGGATATGAACAAAAAAGGGCGGCCATTATTGAACGCTTTCGTTCATGCAAAGAGAAAGCGACTGAGCTGTTCAATCCTTAGTTGTGTGTCAAGACTTTAAGTGTATATTTGAACACAAACGAAGGTCCCGTCAAGTAATAATGATTCTTTTTGACATTATAATCAATAATAGACACCGTAGGTAATAGTTGGACCCGTCCCTGTTCAAAATATTGTTACAAAAGGAGTAAGGTAAGATGATATGACACGAAAAATGTATTTTTATAGTATGACTGAGCTTGATGTATTAGTATTCTAATAAAAAACATAAAATCAATAATTCCTGAATGGGCCCACACTGTGTGTGCGCGCGTGCGCGTGCGCTATAGAAAGAGCGAGTCTGTGTGTGTGAATTAGACAAATCAGCTATACACCTTGCATTTTGTTACATAACTAAAAACAAATAAAAGTTTTATGACAGAGAAAGAGAACTAAAGAGAAAGAGATCTAAACGTCTCTTATGCTTTCACTGGTCTGATGTAGTAAATGAGAGCAGCAAATAAATGTATTTGTACATGAACATAAGCAGACAGAGACAAATATTCTTACAGATAAGGTGCATATCTAGTACGCTATCTGGCTAATTATCTGATTAGCTCTCTAAACAGACAGACAGAGAAACAGGTACATAGAAGGTGAATAGACCGACAAACACATGCAGACATATAGATGCATTACATAGATAGATATTATTACAACACTTTTGGGGTGTTTAGCTGTCAAATATTGTTTGTTTTACTGCCAGTTTCCACATAAGTGTGAGTGGCAGGCATTTTCTGTAATACTTTCATACCATAAGTGTAAAGGATTTACAGCATTTGCATTTATCTCAAGAAGTGTTAAAATGAACAATGTGCAATTATTGTATATATAATATACACATAACATTTCTTAACTGCAGGATGGATATTTTTTGTTCGACTTATTCTCATATATAGGCAACATTTAATTGAAATTGAATTAAAGTTATATCACACTGTATTAAGTTGAAATTAGTCTGATAGGAGATATACTGTGGATGTGATAGATATAGCCAGTTAGTGTAACACTACAGTTCTGATTCCACCCAGGCACAAATAAAGACTCTAAAGCCTAAAACTCCAAAGCTGATGAAAAGACACTTTAGATCAAAAGCCACAGCAGCTTGCAATGTACTCTTGAGGAAATTGTGATATTATCACATATATCGCCTATCATGACACTTTTATTAATAACAATAAGCTTAAATTTGTTGCCTTGTTATATTGTGCAGAAACTATTATGAAACCAATAGCAAAGATATTTAGTTGCATGACTGTTGAATGCATCCCCTGACTTTAAAGGGTAACATGTAATTTCAATACCTTTGCAGGTAAAGGTTTTGTGGAGCCTATAAAAAAGTGTAACAATATGCTTGTCATAAAAAATTATGTAAAAGTATAGATTTCTTAGTCAGTGCTGTGTGCATATCAGGGAATATAACAGTTAAAACAAAACTGCACTTATCTGTCTACCCTGTTACAATTTTAGATGGGAAGTTATGCCAATGGCATTAAAGCAATTTTCCACCCACTTAAAAGTGAAAAAGGATAATCTAATATGAGGGAGCCTATCTAATTCCACTTTCCTGTAAAACAGCACCTGTATATGGTAAAATCATTATTAATGGCATACAGTCTATCATGTGCTCTACTAAAAGCCTGAAACTGAGTCTGCATCGAAACTCAGTGTGTAAAAATATCCGGGTTGAAACGCATTATTAATATAATGTACTGATATAGCTGTGTGCTACAGAAGTAAGGTATTTTTGCATAGCATATCTTTATTATTAGCTTTGTCACAATTCTTATGTTATTACATGCAGTATGCATTAAAGTAGGTGGCACGGTTGCACAGTGGGTAGTGCTGTTCCTCACAGCAAAAAGGACCCGGGTTTGATCCCCTAATGTATCAACCTTGAAAAGTTCTGTGTGGAGTTTGTATTTTATCCCTGTGTTCTCAATGGTTTCTCTGGGGCTCCAGTTTTCTCCCGCATTCCACAGGCATGCATGTTATGTTAAATGTCTCTAAATTAGCACTTAGTGTGCATGCACCCTACGATTGAGTGGCACTCAGCATTGCCAGGTGGAATGAATGAATTAATGTAATAAAGTTTAATGATAAAGCTTAATATACAGTAATAATGCCCCTGTAATTTTACAGCCAGTTGTTAACTGACTACTATATATTTCGATATAATATTATTGTATAAAACAATAACACAAATTCACAATTTCAACAATGAAGTTAATAAGAATTTGCCATATAAAAAAATTACACAACATGGTACTGCTAAGTGATTATTGAAAAGACTTACACAATCAATAAAGAATTAAATATCTATAAAAAACCAGTATAGTTATATTAGTACATAGTTATAGCATTTCTCGCTTCACTAAAATCATTTAAACTACAAACCAGTTCGAAAAAAGTTGGGACAAAGTACAAATTGTAAATAAAAACGAATGCAATAATTTACAAATCTGATATTGTATTCACAATAGAAAAGACAACATATCAAATGTTTCAAAAAGTGAGACATTTTGAAATTTATTGACAAATATTGGCTTATTTGAAATTTCGTGACATCAACACATCTCACAAAAGTTGGGATGGGGCAATAAGAGGCTGGAAAAGTACAAGATACAAACAATTGCATCTCATTAGGTTATAAAAAGAGCATCTTGGAGTGGCGTTAAGATGGGAAGAGGATCACAAATCTCTCTAATTCTGCGCTGACAAATAGTGGAGCGATATCAGAAAGGAATTAGACAGTGTAAAATTGCAAAGAGTTTGAACATATCATCATCTACAGTGCACAATATGATCAAAAGATTAAGAGAATCTGGAAGAATATCTGAGCGTAAGGATGAAGGCCCGAAAACCATACTGGGTGCCCATGATCTTCAGGCTCTTAGACGGTACTGCATCACATACAGCCATGCTTCTATATTGGAAATCACAAAACAGGCTCAGGAATATTTCCAGAGAACATTATCTGTGAACATAAATCATTGTGCATTTGTATTTGCTGTTGCCAGCTAAAACTCTATAGTTTAAATATGAAGCCGCATCTAAACAAGACCCAGAAGCACAGACATCTTCACTGGGCTAAGGTTCATTTAAAATGGACTGTGGCAAAGTGGAAAACTGTTCTGAGTTCTTTATGGAAATCAGGGATGCCGTGTAAATCGGACTAAAGAGGAGAAAGATGACTCAAGTTGCTATCAGCACTCAGTTAAAAAGCATGCATCTCTGATGGTATGATAGTATTGCATTAGCGCTTGTGGCATGGGCAGATTACACATCTGTGAGGACACCATCAGTCCTGAAAAGTATATCTAGTTTCTAGAGCAATATATACTCCTGTCTATCTTTTTTTCTGGGAAGACCTTCAATTTTCCAACATGACAATGCCAAACCACATATTGCATCAATTATAGCACCATTGCTGCGTAGAAGAAGGGTCCTAGCACTAAACTTTTACCCATAGCAAACATCTGGCGCTTCATAAAACGAAATATATGACAAAAAATACCTAAGACAGTTAATCAACTAGAATCCTACATTAGACAAGAATAGGTTAACATTCCTATCCCTCAACCTGAGCAAGTATTCTCCTCAGTCCCCAGATGATGCAGTGATTTTTTTAGTTGTGTTGTTGTCATGACAATAAAAATCACCTATTTTTTCTCTTTAAATGATAAATGTTCTCAGTTTAAACATTTGATATGTTATCTATGTTATATTCTGAATAAAATAGGGAATTTTGAAATTTGTACATCATTGCATTCTGTTTTTATTTACTTTGTACTTTGTCACAACTTTTTCGGAATCGATTGTATGAATGTTTGAAAAAAATCTACAGGAATAATAAACCCACAACATGTTATAATCACTATAATAATATTATAGCTATACAATTAGTTTCTGGTTATTACAATAAGCTTGCAGTTATGGACACTTTATATAAATAACAGTACTCAGAGAAGTTTTCTCACCTTTAATACCAGTTTAGATTTCAATCATTTAATGTAATAACAAGTTAAATTATTGCTTTTATACTCTAGTTAATCTTATGTACAATACATTTAGCATTTATATTTAAGTTATAGTTTTAGTCTCTTTCTTACAGCTTACATTTTTTTGATACATAATATCTTGTGCATGCAAACCGTCAAGCCTAAACAAATAAAAGCCATAATAAAAATATCTATTATATGGGCATTTATAAAAACACAAATAGGGGAAAAGGAAGCATTGTTGAAGCATGGGTTTGAGGGTAGAAGGCCTAATTTGCCACATGTTTTGCATGCTCTTTTTTCATTTAAAACTTGGTTTCAATCTGGTTAAAAGAGAAAAACAAACACATTCTTGAGGTAGGTGTTTCCTGAAAGTGAACTGGAAACAATGCATACCTCACTATAGTTTAAAAACACAAAATAATCATTCTGAAAAAGTACAGATATTATTTTTGACCAAATATGGCAGAAAAGATAAAGCGTAATCTGCTAATATTTTGGTTGCTGCAGAAAGCGCTGCTTATATGGAAATGTTGGTGTCCATATCTGGCAAAATCACTCCAGCTTCAGTCACGCATGAACCACCACCACTTTTCTGCTCACCCACCTGAAACGACAACACCTCTGCACTGTGTTTGCATCTTATTTGTATATAGGATGATAGGGACAGAAATCTGCACAGGTCAGATAAGGGCAAAGCTTTTTTGTTTCTGGAAGTAGAAATCAGAAACCATAATAATTTCCTGAGACTGAATACAACTCTTTGCACATGTTTTACTGAGAAAAGTTTTGCATGCGCATGTAATATTTTAATAGATTTTGTACATAAAATATGCATTGCAATACCACAGACACAGATTGTAATGCATATAGTTAGAGACTCAATGTAAAGTATAATAATAACCTATAAAAGTGTTAAAGTATAACGTGTTAGAATTATTGCAATCTGTAGTCAGTATTTGTAGTTTCCTGCTATAAACATTTGTACAAATGTTTTAGGGTTTGATAGAAGAATTATGCTGTTTTGTGGATTAGAGAACATTGGCTAAATTACTAATAATTACTAATAATTAATATTTAAGCAAAATTTGTATCATATTGTTTGAAAGGCAGGGTGTGTGTTATTTTGAGTTTGGCATAATAAAAATAAAAAAAGTCTAATTATTTATAAAATTACCCCTCTACTAACAAATCTGGCTCTTTGAGAACCTTATAAAAAAGTATTAATACTTCACGGGTAGTAGCGTGGAAAGCTCAGTTGGTAGACTGCAATGCTGGTAGTCAGAAGTGTTAGTAACTCGGGTTTGAGCTTAATGGGCTGCAAAAACTGACAAGAGATAGGGATGCTCAAGCAGCTTATCCCTATTCCAGCGAGCTCATCTGTGCTGCCAACCATTACAAAGTGATGATGGCGTATGACATGACCTAAGATTTAACTATTCATTATCTTGTTTAATTTTTTCAGATCAACTTGTTGTGTAAATAACACAATTGGATCCAAAATTTAAGCTGCTACTTACAGGGGTTAGACAATGAAACTGAAACACCTGTCATTTTAGTGTGGGAGGTTTCATGGCTAAATTGGAC
>JAOUQT010000022.1:11980349-11992916 GCA_025769995.1 Xyliphius kryptos
CCATCCGTGCAGTGAAACACACAAATACACACACACAGGTGAAGTGAGCACACGTGTCCGGAGCAGTGAGCAGCCAGAGCAGCGCCCAGGGAGCAACTGGGGGTTAGGTGTCTTGCCCAAGAGCACTTCAGCCATGACTTGTTGGTACTTGGAATCGAACCAGGGACCTTCCCGTCACAAGGCAGATTCCTTAACCACAAGCCAACGACTGCCCTATGTATGTGAAATAAATGGAGTGACATTCAAATAGTGATAAAAGATAAAGGAAACGTGTGATCAGTCCGTAATTTGACTAATCACTAATCACTGTCTGAGCTTGCTTTATTTCATGTTTCTAAATTGACAGTTATAGCAAAAACTGTAGGCGGGACTAAAAGAATATCAGGTGGAATAATAATAAGTATGAAGGTTCTCCCGTTTTCACTTAGTTTTTCTCCAAGGGGTTCTGATTTCCTCCCAGAGTCCAAAGACATGTGCTTTAGGTTAATCAATGTCTATAAAGGGGCCCCCAAGTATGTAAACGTCTGTGTAACTGTGTGTGGCCTATGATGGAGTGGCGCCCTGTCTAGGTTTGTTCCTGAATTGCGCTTTCTGGGTGGGTACCAGCTAGCCCATGACCCTGTATGGATTAGGCTGAAGATAACGAATGGATGCATCGATGGATCATTAATAATATTAATAATAATAATAATAATAATTGCGCAACACACAAAATTATGAACATATTTCGGTGTGTAACTTTCAAGCTGTAACATGTTTATACATGTATGGGTTCATTCTTCAGCACCTGCTACACCCGTCTACCATGTTTCATGACAATATGCCCTGCATTTTTTCATAAACCTTTCATAATCCATAAACTGCACTGAAAGCATAACAACCTTGAGTGAGGCAACAAAAGACGTGTGTGCTCGAAACATTTCTTTAAATCTTCAGTAAAACAAGAGTGATAAAGGATGACCAGATTTAGAACTTCACCATGGCACTGTAGTGCCAGTCTGCTACACCCCTTTCATGTTCTCTAAAAACTGAACAAGAACATTATTATATTTTTACAAATATTTTAAACACGCTCTTCATTTTATAGACCCATGACCATACAATCCCTCATGCAGCCATTTGTTTCTCTCTATGAAAACTGCAGCTGGCACCCCAAAGTCCACTGTGTACAAAGTGGACCAGGTGCGTTTTGTTTTCACACTGCACAAATCAAGGGGACTAGGTAACGGGCGACAAATGAATCATACTGAGAATCAATTCATACATCTTGCAGGATAGTGACCAGGTCACTACGTGATGCTGGTGGAGGAAACATTTCCTGACTTGCACCTCTAAAACACCCCAAAGTGGCTCTTGATACATCACAAAGACTTGCTGTCTTGGTCAAAGATGCGCCAGCAAGATGTGCACCAACAATTTGTCCTCTTTTGAACTCTGGTATGTCACCCATAATGTTGTGTGCATTGCAATATTTATATAGGCCATTAGCCATGAAACCTCCCACACTAAAATGACAGGTGTTTCAGTTTCATTGTCCAACCCCTTTATATATATTATAAATAGAATTCCATATAGCATTGGTCCACCATTTGTACCTAGAACAGCTTCAACCTTTCTGAGAAGGCTGTCTACAAGGTTTAGGAGTATGTTTATGGGAATTTTGGACCATTCTCCCAGAAGTGCATTTGTAAGGTCACGCACTAATGTTGGACAAGAATCCTGGCTCTGAGTCCCTGCTCTAATTTATACCAAAGATGTTCGGTCAGGTTAAGGTCAGTTAAGTTCATCCACACCAGACTCTGTTTAAATTTATCTTGCAATGGGCCAACTCCAAACTGTTCGCACCCAGTTGGTAGCATGGAATTGTCCAAAATGTTTTGGTATGCTGAAGCATTCATAAACCTGTGGCCATGAAAGTGATTGGAACACCTGATTCTGAATACTTACCAAAGTGCCAAAAAATGGTTTAAAGACCACGGTATTCCTGTTTTTATTTGTCCAGCAAACTCATCTGACCTTAACACTATAGAAAATCTATGGGGTACCGTGAAGAAGATGCGATATTGCAGGCACAACAATGCAGAACAGCTGAAGGCCACTATCGAAAAACATTGCCATGCCACGCAGTAATTCGGGCAAAAGGAGCCCCAACTAAGTATTGAGTGCCGTACATGGTGATACGTTTCATGTTCTTACTTTTCAGTTGGCCAGCGTTTATAAAACTGAGCATCAGAACGGGGAAGAAATGTGATTTAAGTGACAGGGTTGTTGGTGCCAGATGGGCTGTTCATGTCAGAAACTGCTGATCTACTAGAATTTTCATACACAAACATAAACCGAAAGAATAAACCGAAAAGGTCCAGTGAGCGGAAGTTGTGTGGATGAAAATGCCTTGTTGATGTTAGAGGTGAGAGAAGAATGAGAGTGATTCGACATGATAGAAAAGCAACAGTAACTAAAATAACCACTTGTTACCGCCAAGGAATACCAAGTGTATCTAATAAATTGGCTTATGGTGTACATATACCGCTAGTGCTATATTGCATTTAAAAATTATCAATGCATTTAAAGTTCAGTGATTGTATTCATTCATTCATTCATTCATTATCTTCCACTAAATCTAAATGGGGTCACTGGTCAACCGGTGCCCACCTGGCAACTCTGGGCGTAAGGGCTGAAACAACTCTAGACAGGGCACCAATCCATTGCAAAGCACAAACACAAACTCCTACACACAGTCACACACACTCACATTAAGCGCTATTTTAGAGGTACCAATAAACCTAGCATGGATATCTTTGGAATGTGGAAGCAAACTGGAGCATTCAGAGATTACCAGAGAAATCACTAAAAGAACATGCAGACTCTACACAAGAAATTTCTAGGGTCGTCGCACCCAGAGTTGAAAATCGGGTCCTTCTTGCTGTGAGGTGACAGCACTATACACTGTGCCACCATGCCTACCTAAATTATTTTATATTTATAGATCAAAAGAGGAATATGTGATCACAGGGAATGTTATGTGATCATAGGGAAATACCTGGTTAATTAACCACAGTATCACTCTGCTTGATTTGCCAGTAAACTCGCCTGACCTAAACCCCATAGAGAATCTATAGGGTATTGTCAAGAAGAAGATGAGAGGCACCAGACCCAACAATGCAGACGAACTGAAGGCTGCTATTAAAAGAACCTGGGCTTCCATAACATCTCGGCAGTACAACAGGCAGATCGCCAGATCATTTTGTTTGTAATGAATCTATATGATTCTAAATTATTGAGATGCGCCTGTATAAACAGCAGAAAGTGGGCTAAAACAGCACAAGCCCATATATGGATCTATTACTGTCAGCCAAGAATAAGGCTGCGGTGAGAAGACGTCTACTTGAACTTAACAGCTCCAGACTGGAAAAAGATTTCTGCAGTGATATTCAGACAGTAGGATTAGGATTTCTCCTAACTGTATGAATCCATGGACACAACCTATTTGAGTCCACAATCGACTTTGTTGTTGAAGTTTTAGTAAAAATTTCTTGCCACATTTGGGCCACACAATTCCAAACTAGCAATACTTGATTGGCACAGCGTGTTTATGATAACTGTGTACATCCTTTCATGACAGAAGAAAAACCAGAGCCTGTGGAAACAATTAATTAGAAATTTAGGCTGTAATGGAAGCAAAGGTGATAGTACATTGTTGCAAATAAAGTGGCCATTACATGTTTACACCCCTGAATGCAGCAAATTGTGTATGAAAGGAAACCTGGACTTTGTTTTTTTGAATTACTAATGGCATTGAACCACCGTTTTATGAATTATAAAACCAGAATAGGCAGAGAATGAAGATTACTTACTCTCCCGCTCACATCCTCTTTATTTCAATATCACTTATACTGGCTGCATGGCCAGTCCACTGGAGTGACATCTCAGTAAACAAGAGTGGACTGCCGTTGACGTGGCAACGAATGGCCCTTAATTTGCATGCTAATTGTGCAGTGTGTGTTGGATGATTGTTTTGGGCTGGATCAATGCTAGAAACCTCAGGATTGCACCCAATTATATGAAACATACTCCCAGAGAAACCTGCCTGCCAAGATGGTTGATTATTAGAGGTTTGTATAGAAAATTATGGGTATACAAAATATGTACCATCCTTGCTATTAAATTGAGCACAATCCTGATTACAAGAGGTTGTACTGCATTAAATCATACAAATATATCATGACAATTTAAGTGTTCTATCTGTATATTGTACAAATTGTCTGCTTCTAGTAATGAAAAAGAATGCAGATCTGAAGTGTTTCTCTACAGTAACAAGCCATCTTCAATTTCTTTGCTGCAAATATCTTTTTTGTGATTGCATGACAGAGAGTGAGCATCTTAAATTGATCTGCCTTTGCTCTGAATCTAATGTCAGTTTAAGAATTTCCCACTTGCCTAGGTGTCATATGCATGAATACATGTACTACTGCACACTCGTTCTGGTATTGGAGAAGCATGGTCAGTCTTGAAGATCATTAAGCTGCATCCTATTCATTTTTAATGGGACTTAGGCCATCCATCTATATTGGTCAATGCTTCAGTAGATGTGTCCTTTAAAGCAGTAAGTGAAACCTATAGAAAACCCACAACAGAGCACAGCATTCTTATTGCTGATTCCTGATCAGTGGATTTAATAGAGTAGCCCAGGCCTAATGTGAAATATATCTAAAACCAATATATTATTCAGCAATCCTCAAACCTTTAGGTTTGTAAGGCATATGCTCTCAATAACATATCAACTCAAAGGTGACTTGATGGAATCAACTGATATGTTTTTATTCAGATCAACATCACTCTCTATTTACCTAAACAATACCAGCATGGCTTAATTTTTTTTTTTCATAGACGGTGGAGGACCTGGTTTTATTAAAGTGAACTTATTGTGTGGTAGTACTAAAATGTATAAACTACATGAAGCTTAATATTAAAATATTGCTTTATTTATCTCCATTGGTTTGTCCTTTCTTCACACACACACACACACACAAACACACTCTATGCAGGTCAGGCCCTGCTATATTGTTGCCATGGAAACCGCTGTAATGTGAAGAAGGAGGCTTTTTAAAGACCCTTCACCCTGTCTACTCTGTTTCCTCTTTTTACACTTCATCTTTCACATCTCATTCACATTTTATATTTCTTCTGCTCTCATATTAGGTATAAAGTTTAGTCACAACAATATGAGATGTATTAAGTGTAGTTATATATATATAGTAACAGTGTGGAAAGGTTAAAATGCAAAAGACAAAGCTTCATTGGGTGGGATAAGGAAATCAGTTCACCTTACAATAGATGTAAATATAAATAGGTTCCCCTTGTGCACCATAACTGATTTTATTCATTGAGGAACAGACTCCATCAGACCTCTAAAAGTGGGCTTTGGTAGCTGGCAGCAGATGTTTAGAGTGGATTCTTTAAGTGCTGCAGGTACCAAGATGCTCATGGGATTAATACCTGGAAAGACAATACTGAATATTTTACAGTTTTGTCAGAGCAGTCCCAAATTGTGGCCGGTTACTTTAGAGAATAATGTTTCAATAAATGGCGTGCACTTGGTCTAAAACAATGTTTTGTGTAGGTAGTATGTTTAAAAATAGCATTCACATGCCAGAACTAGGGTTTTCCCAAAGTATCATACTGTCTTTCCCATCTTGCCTTCTTTACATTGTGCATTCAGGTGCCAGTGCTTCCTCCGGTTAGTGATGCACACACACACACATCCACATAAAAGGAAACATTCATCACACCAGGTCACCTTCTTCCATTGCTCAATGATCCAGTTCTGATGCTCACATAACCAGTGTAGTGCATTTGTCGGTAGCCATAATGTAGGTCAGCCAGGACACTCAGACTGATCCTTGACTATGCAGACCCATTGCAAAAAGTTGCAATGCAATTTTCTCTTTTATGAAACGTTTCTATCATAAAAAGCATTATAGTTTTGAGGATTCATTACAAATGAATCAGAAAAGCTAGCCCTTGCTTTCCACATGCTTCCACAAGACCCTGTGACCAGATCACGTCCATTCTTGGATCATGTTTGGTAGGTACTTAACTCTGCATAATCAAAGCCCTAATATGAGACATTATGTTTCAGAGATCCTCTGGCCCAGATGCTTTGCCACAATTTGTCTCATCTCAACATCTCTCAGATCCTAAGGCTTGCTCATTTCTCCTGCTCCTTAAACACTGACTTCAATAAATTACTTTTTTCATGCTATTATATTTTGGACAAGTGCCTCTGTAATGAGATAATTAGTGTCATTCACTTCTTACTACATGTCAGGCAAAATAGATGATGCCTCACACCAAGGTGCTTTTTAGGTTTGATTTCCTGGCCAGTTTCTGTGTAGGTTTTTTATGTTTGCCCTTTTATTATGTGAGAGAAAATTCAAAATCTACATGTGCACGCCCTAAAATATATTATAAAAGCCCCCTTGACCCTTTAATAGTACAGATGCCTTATTGAGGCACTTCAGACCATTTCTCACAACAGAAAAAAACACATGCACAATTCTGCAACAGTTTCTTGAGTATATTCTTGTTGATTTTCTGTCTTTACGGATATTGTCTTAAAGCACTTTTGTAAGTCTAAATACTAAATACTTCATGTAAACGTAAAAGTAAATGTAAATGTAAACTATATTCTCTTACCAGCTCACAGACCCTCTCAAATAAAGCTTACAAAACGCACCTTCTTTCTCTCCACAAAACAACTTCAGTCAAAATAAGAAATAAATATGGCAGAACTATAAAATATATATTTTTTTAACACATTGCAGTTCAACTATAAACACATGCAGGAGTTAATGAAATCATTTACAGACTAACACTAGATAGCTTGCAAGTTGCGTTTAGGTTCTAGTGCTGTGTTTGTTTCTTATTACTGTATATTGTTAAATGACACCTATTCTAATCCACCATGATTGAATACAACATTCTAACAATACTTTACTCTAACACAGGTGCATAACTAAACAACAAAACACAATAAAACCAAATACATTGTATTATTATATAGCAAAATGAATTGCAAAATGCATTTCTGATATCGGGTCACATGCATTCAAAATCACAAATATGAGTTAGCATATGTTCATTAGTTTATTGGTATACTGTAGATTTCAAACAGGAGATGTGATTTCTGTGCTAACAAAATTCATGGTGTCTACTATTTTGTGATTTTCCTTTTATCTAGCTCCACTTATTAGAAACATTCTGTAATAGAAAATCTATCTGCTACTGTAATAATGACCATTCCTAAATGAATTCAAAGTAGCCACAAAACCCAAAAGCACTTTGGTGCACTGTAAGAATTAAGCATTTATTGAAATTACCATTTGTGTTAAAGTACAAGTTCAGTTTTTTAAAATAGAAGAACATTTTTTCATATCACAAATCTAACTAATTATTTTTCTGAATAAAAAATATCCTCTAGTATCCACTTGTATACTGCCATCAAGAAAAATGTGATAAGTTATGCACTATAATTGAAGCAGTCAGCCATTTTGGCTCCAGTTTATCGCTAGTTGGTTTATATGAGTACTTATCATCAGCGCCATCTTGGCTCAGCACTTTTCAGGCCTTTACACGGTCTCTGTCAGTGACCGCACTCCACAGCTCAGGCTGCTGAACTGAGACTGATGAGTGTGAGTTTGAGAGAGAGCAAGAGAGAGAGAGAGAGAGAGAGCACAGTCAAGCAGTGTGGTCCAGACAGCCTTTGAAACGTCACAGTTACTCAGTGATTCAGTCTGGCTGCCTATAACAGCTGATTTGGAGTCAGTTCTCATCATCTTGTATCCAAGCCAACAATTTAGACATCACCAGCCCTGCGCTGACGTCTCGACACAAAGCAATTTCACTCTACATTATAGTGCAGTTGATTGGTCACTGGAAACTCTAGGCTGCAGGAAAACAGAATGACATTGTTCCAGTTAAAGGTCATTCAGTTGATTCATGGTCACCTCTACACCTTTAGATGGATCATGTGCTAAAATGACAGAATTGTAATATGAAATTTCCCTTCACCTACAGACCATGTAAACAGTGATCCCATATTGGTAATGCTACAGACAAAAAAACTGCTGCAAAATGGGCCAGCACCAGCACTTCTGTTAATGCCATTGGAACAGATATATTTGTAATCCATCAGGGTAAACTATTACTAGAGGCAAAACAAGAGAGGAGTGAAGAGAATGCTTAAACAAGATGACTAGTGGGCACAAATACTCATTTAAGGCAGTCTTAGAGATTATCCTTTAATTGGTTTGGCAGACCATGCCCCTATCATAAATAATACAAATCAGGTGAATAGCATAACAGGGAAAAACAAAACAAGATAGATAAGTAAAAAGACATAGAATAGTTAGAATAATTATAAAGAGCAAGAGCATGTGGAAAAAACAGAAGATAGCGAGAGAGATAAAAACATGAACCAGACAGCAGAAGGAAAAAATATAAGAGAGAGAAAGACAGAGAAAGAAAGAGAAAGCCAGAGTGGTCGGCTTGAAATGTCTTGCGTCTCTTTGCAATCGAATTCTTGCTGCTCTGTCGCGCAGGGAGTGCTAATTGACAGGCAACCACTTAAGTCTTAATTTTCTTTTAAGATTGCCGAATGAAAAGAAAGAGAGAGGGAAAAGAAAGAAGCTACAGACAGGGAATTCTAATGAGAAAGGCTTTCGTGACTGAGAAGGCCCATTACGTGTGATCTCAATTCTGTCCTCTTCTGCGCACACCAGAGGCATGGTGTTTTAATAGCTTAGCCACTGGACAGAGAGAGCATGTCACAGCTAACTGCCCTCCCTGGGGACAATTGGATAGAACAGGAGACCAGATCCAATGAGTCAGGCCTAGCACAGGTCTCAGCACATCCCCAAAGAGTCAAAAGCAGTTTGTGGGTAAAATGCAACAGGGGCTCTGGAGAAAGAAGACATCTTTATCACAATGAGTTAGGTAAGGGTTAACTATTATGTGTCTATGAAATATTATACTAGGCAAAATATTCATTTATTAATTCTCTATACTTAATCTTAATTTTAAGGTCACAGGAAAGGCGGTGCCCACCCAGCCACCCGGGGCACGAGGGTAGGAACAACCCTATACAGGGAACAAATCATAGGGTGCAAACACACACAATCACACACAAACTGGCAATTTAGAAGCACCAGTTAAACTCTTGCATGTTTTTGGAATGCGGGAGGAAACCAGAGTACCCAGAGAAAACATGCACAAACAGAAGGGAAAACATGCAAACTCCACACATAAATTTACCCTAGTTACCCCAGAGTTACCCCACCCCAGGCTTGAACGCCGGATCTTCTTGCTGTGAGGCCACAGCACTATCCACTGTGCCACCTGGCATAAAATATGTGTGTTTATTTATTGTACTTCACTAAATGCCTGTTTGATTTTACAAACATGGAGACACAAACATGGGGACAAAGAAATCAACAGCTGCAAATGTATACAATGACACCATATGTCAAAGGTGACTTTAATAAACCAATAAAACAATAAAAATCCAAAGACGTACAATCAGACAATTTCTAGATTGCCCCTAGGTGTGTATGTTTCGGTGTGAACTAATAAAACCAGTACAATCACAATGTTAGCACCTAATGTTTTCTCCAAAATATGTGTCTAGTTGCTTGTTTGTTGTAATAGTATCTGACTTATGTATAATAATTTGGCAAGTTAAAAGTAGGCATGCTGCAGTGTTGAGCTAACATTGTATGTGTTAAATATTACGATCAGTAGCTAAGGCATTTCAATGCAAGTAGAAATATTGCAAATCTCTCAGTAATGACGCGCTTCAGTGGTTGAGTGTTGGCTGAATTATTGCTATGTCCCCTTTAAATTGAATTTCTTTCTCTCTCTCTCTCTCTCTCTCTGTCTCTCCCTCACTCTCTGATACACACAGGAGAAAATCTTGGACAACCCCCACCATATAATTTTTTACTCTCTAGCCATGATCAGTACATTTTGCCCTCTAGAGGTATAGACTTGAATTTCACAAATCTAAGGACAGAGCATCTTAAGATATTTAACTTGTGTGTTGAATCTGTTAGCTTTATAAATCTTAATTATAATTATTATTCCAGAAAATAATGTTTTTCATTTTCATCATCCAGAGATCGCTTTTAGTAGATTTGTAAATAATAGTATCCTCTAATTTGCATTCGATTACAATGCAGATAAATGTATTGTAGTACAATGAGCAACATTTCAAGTTCTGAATTTTAAACTATCTGTCAAACAGCGTTTTTAATATAGTAAAAGAAGCGAAAGGCAAAGATGGCTGAGGACTGAGTATGGCTTGAAGGAGTATTTGCACTCATATCTTATCAGAGATGCCTCTAAAGAGCCATGCAGTTGGCTTGTGTTACCATTATCTCTCCTGTGCTACTCCTGCTCCCTCATCACCTTGATATCATATCATAGTCATATCCTCTCTCTCTCTCTCTCTCTCTCTCTCTCTATCTCTCTCTCTCTTTTGCTCTCTCTTTTTTTCTTGCTCTCTCCCTCACCCTCTGTCCTCCCTTGTTATGACAGGCTTGAGGCTGCCGCAGAGGTGCAAAGCAGAGAACTTCAGCGGTCAAAAGGTTATCAGCTTCACCTTTGGCCCCGAGTCTTCCAGAGTCTTTCTCCTGGTAACCATGGAGATATTTTCCCTTATCAGACAAGGGCCGGACCTCTAGCATAAAATACTAAACACTGGCAGTTGACAGCAAAATTCTAGGATGACAGATTTACCAATGTTTTTAATTTTTGCAATGATTGGACACAGAGTAACAGTAAATAACATAACTCTTTCCATAAAGAGTAGAAATATTTATCATAACATTGTTTATGCATTCTTAAAAATGATAAATCCTGTCACATGTATAACCTAGAAAATTCAATAGTATACCTTTGAGGCAAGGCTATTTTGTATTTAGTGCTGTTACCCCATAGCAAAAATGACCCTGGTTTGATCCCGAGTTGGGATAGCTGGAAAAAAATAAATTCTGGGTTTATTTCAGGGTTTATTATGGGTACCCCGGGTTCCTTCCACAGTCCGAAGACATGCGTGCTAGGTGAACTGGAGATGCAAAATAGTCATTGACTTGTGTAAAGATGTATGACTTGTGTATAGAGTGAAACTTGTTGTTAACATGACCATGGTGTTGAGAAATCAATAAACAAACAAACAAACCTGTGTACAAGACAAGCTAAAAAGAGTTTCATAAAGATTTGTTTCCAGGTTTCTTGTCTCGCTAAGCAAACATAGAGTGACTATCAGTAATGTTCACACAGCTCCAGGCTATATGTGTGTAAATAGAAGAGTCAATTTTGCACCCGTTTATTTTCTTGCTTTATCAGAATGTTAAAGAGCAGCCACAAAGTGTGCTAATCTTGTTTACCCTTAAATGTTGTACATCTTATAATCCTTATTTAAGCAGATTTTATCAAAAGCAAAGCAATTTACCCACTGATAGGTAGCCGATAGGCAATGTTATACACGCGTGGTAGGTTAATAAATTGTCTTTTTTGACAAAGACAGCAAAAGATAAGAATGAAGAGCTGAGAACAGGTAAGGAATTTATGCCAGCATGCTTGATAAGAATTTATATTGTCCAAAGTAGTAAATAATAAATGTTTGTGTCTGAGATTGCAGCACAAAATTTCTATTTTATGTTTATTTTTCAGAGCTGCTGAAATTGTATCTGTGCATTCTCAGAAAGGCCTGTTTATGTTTTAACCTGACTGCCACAACGACAAGCATTAGCCTTGACTCTGACTGATATAGTCACATGACTGTCTAAAGAGGTTCCTTTTCCTTTTCATTCATCTGTCTGCTCTCTGCAGACAATAAATTCAGAAGTGTGTGCAGAATGAGAGCACCATAAGGTAAGGGAGGGCATTAATTGCTGTTAAACACTTTCTCACTGTTTCAAGATTCACCCTTGTATAGTTACAGTGCCATCACAGCAAAACTGTAATGTAGTCTACATCTAAAAAAGAGTGCTCAGGAAGAGGATTTTCTTCTCTTATTTTCTCTGTGTCTATGTCGTTCTTTCACACGCCAGTCATCACTCATCAAATCAATGTCAAGTTAGAGTGCTATCTCTCCATGTGTTGAGTGGCAGCTCCTTGGAGCGACGCCTCAGATGCTGTCGGCTATCGATGATGAGTGTTTATGTGTGGGTGGTGGCTCTAAAAATCAAATCAGTTTCAAAAAACCTGATAGCAAATGCTCAGTGGACAGGTTTAACATTGATCCTAAAAAGAATTCAAATGTGCAGGGCCTTGTGAAAACGTGCTGTGTGTGTGAGTGTGTTTGTGTACGAAATCCACAGGTTTCGCTCAACTCCTCTTCATTAGACACCCCCACCTTCCCTTAGTGTAGCCAGAAGGGCAGTGCTGATTACATCGCAATTGTTTTCTCAGTGTCTGGACTTGTAGTTTTTCCAGGCCATGTCCAAAAATGAACCACCCCCACCCAAATACAAAATGGATGCCACATTTTAAACAAATAGATATAGT
>JAOUQT010000022.1:12017268-12028484 GCA_025769995.1 Xyliphius kryptos
TTAGCAGGGTAAGAGCACAGTTTTGCTCAAATTATTGCAATGCACACAACATTATGGGTGACATACCAGAGTTCAAAGTTCATAATCAGAGTTCATAATCAGAGTTATGCTGAAACACAAAAAATGCAAAGATTCAGGATAGGTTTTGTTCAAATACGTACATTAAATGTACAGTACCCCATCTTTTGACTGTATTTGCTAAAGAAAATAAAATACCAAATAATCAGTAAAATGATAAAGCTGTCACTGCTAAAGCGCTCAAAGATAAAATTGAGGGCACACAGAATACACCCGCTGATGCAACCTGAAAATATGCCAGCGAATAGTCACCAAACTTAAAATCACCACCTCCAAAGCTCTGTTTGATCAAAGCCCAAAAAACAAAGATGCATTATGTTCCAATGTTTAAGCTGTGCACACTGCTTTGTATAACGAGTTTCTATGTGCATGATGCATGTTTAAGAAAGGTCACATTGAAGAAACAAGGGTGGGTGGACTGATGCATATGCACACGCATGTGCATTGCTATGCTAGTTCAAAACGAGTTCAGATTCATCAAGTTGCTATTGGCCCAGTAGACTTGAGGCTGTCAGAGTAGGAGCATACAAGGTAAGTCATCAGCCAATCATGTTGCTTATTACATTTGCGTTGATGTCTGTTGCGAAGGCGGAGATGTGTCACCCCACCCTGTCCCCACCCCCAACAAACGTACAGATACACAGGTTTGTTTTCCGCAGTGGCAGCCAACACCCAAGCTATCCTAATACTGCCACCTGACGTCCAAGCCATGCAACTAGATCTTCATCTCAGCTTCTTTTCACTCTCTCCCAATCTCTTTTTTTCCCTCCCATCTCTATCTCAATTCCCTCCTCCAAGAAAATTCAATCCAATTCACAAAAAAGCATGCAGGAAAGATAGCATCATTAGGACGTCTACCACCCCCAATCAAACACACTCCCTTCCATAGAGGGCAAACAAAGTTCAGAGTTCATTTGTTGTTCACCAAATGACTGATCCACTGTGTCTAACCCCCAACCTAAGGTGTCTCATTACAGCTTATATTTCGAGGAGACACAGAAGGGGTTCTGGGAGAAAAAAAATCTTCAAGTTGTTAATGAAGATACAAATATTATATGAATATGAGTTAATAAAACACTACAACAACTCCATCACATCTACAATGATGTATTCGATACAACAGTTCCACACAATGCTAGGCGCTTAGAAACGGCTAATTTATTACAAAGTTTACAAAGTTTAGCAATACCTATCCTTTTGCAAAGTAAATAAGTCAGAGGTAAAAGCAAAAAAAAACAACACAGAGGATATGATGGTGAAGACAAGGTAGTGTGTTTGTTTGCATCAATGTGATTGTTGTTGTTTGCTTGCATGAATGTGGCTTTGATAGGTGAATGGTGACCTGGTCAGTTCAAGTTCAGTTCATGGGTTCACGGCATAAAAATAACAGACATAACTGGCATGTAATCAGCATAGTTGAAAAAGTGATGTAATGATTGTAGAATCACATGAATCATCTGTACTGCAACAAATGCACATTTAAAATAAATATTACATAATAAATCTGAGTATTATTTGCATAAAATTATTTATTCCAGGAAACAAATGTACATAATAAAATTGAAAAAACATATTTCACAAAAACCTACATAATACAAAAAGTTAAACTGCTAGTACACATATTATAGCGTTCTTCAAATCACAAGTCTGGTAGACAGACACCTGATTATATGTACATATACATTTCTTCAGTGCAGTAAGTCTGAAGTCTGAAGTCTAACTATTATGATCAATAACAGCTAGACAGCCAGTGTACATGTAGCTACACCATGCCTTATACCCAGAATGTGTGTTATGCCAATCCTAAGAAGTAGCAGCCATTTTATCAGTCATACTGATGGTGTGGTAGCATCAGCTCCACCCAGCCGAGTGACACTAGATTTGTAACAGGTGATGGGAACAGATGGAGTCACCATTGTGGCTCAGAGGCAAGGCCTGTAGCGCATGGCGCTTTATGCTAATGTGAACTCAGTTTCACCTGCACCCCACCATCTCTGACCTGACCATCACACTCATGCTGGGATTTCGTCTGTATGCTTCAGAATACAAGAGCATGCATTCCACTTAATACTCTGCAGGTGTGTGTTCATATATAAAATCACTTATGTAACCTTGCTGTAAGGGATTACACACATAGTGCCATAGTGTGCATCGGAAATATTTTACCCTTATATTCCTGCAGAAATAACAGACAAGGAAGCTCTTCTCACAAATGGAGCGTAAGTTCACAGACACACTTCCTCAGAAACAAATGGAGGTTAAAACCAAAGCGGTAAAACGTGGTCACAAAATATTCTCTAAAGAAAAGAGATGGGTTAAAAAGGCAGGCAAAGAATAAATGGGGCAGTATAGCAGGGGGTACCTTTGCATGCTTATTCAGACACATCACACAAGTCAAAGGTAAATTACAGACATGCCAAGTGCACAATGAGATTGAAAAGTACAACCGATTGGTTTGTTAGCCACTTGCAGACGTGAAAAAGAGATTGCTGTGCTGATATGTTAACAATGACCGTCTAGGTATTATTTACTTGACTGTGTGTATCAGCCTGGTTTCATGTGCAGTCCATTAAGCCAAGGTGTATTGTTTCCCCCAAGTGGTGACATTGGTGGACTGCCACATAGAAACAGCAAACAACAAAGAGAGGTGAAACTTTTCCAAGCCATTAATCAGACACATATCCTACCCTTTTACAGATGCTGGCAACGTTGAATTATTATTTAATACATCTCCTTATGATTCTTTTTTTAGATATTAAAGGCATTTGAACAGTGAAATGTACATTAAAGTTTTATTGTTGATTTGACATGATTTTGAGCACAAATAGAATCTTATGAAAAAAACAAGTTATATCTTTACATATGTTTACATCCATACACTTGGTCATATATATATATACACATAAGTCACAGGCAATTTAGCATCTCCAATTCACCTTTTATGCATGTCTTTGGACTGTGAGAGGAAACCGGAGACACAGAGTAAATGCATGCCAAAACTGGTATAACATGCAAACTCCACACACATATATATCTCCTTCTTGCTGTGAATTGACAGCACTACCAACTGCACCACTGTATCACCCCAAAACATGCAGTGTAAAATAGTACAGAATGAAATAGTGCTTATCACACTCTAAAAAAATACTGTTATAAGTTAATGTGAATTAATCTTTCGCCTTTATTTATATTTGGCATTTTATATTTTGGTTATTAAATTCAGGTTGTAATGATTAATAAAAATGTATGTTTAACCAACATTAGTTTTGTACAGTAGATCTTGTTGTGTAATACATTGTTTTGCTTTTTTTTTACTGGGCAAAGCATTACTGAAAATGCTTGGGACATAGGCTACATGCTAGTTACCAATTTTAGTACTGGTATGTGAACATGATCTGTAGAAGTGAATAGATGCGGAGTATAAATACATTTTCTGTAGAATATATCGAAGCAACCATTGCACATTTCTCCATTATTGCTAACCTCACAATAATGCATAACATGGCTGCTTTAATTAAAGAATCAAAACTGACGTTTGCAAATTAATTTACAAAAATATCTGCAAACTCTTTACTCTTTTACTTTAAAACATAAAAATTTATACGATTCATTATTTATAAGGATAATATGTATCAAGAAGAAAAAAATTAAATGCTCTTTGGCAAGTGATGTGATTGTAGGGAAAAATAATGCTCATAGTGTAGAGATCCTTAAATATTTGAAATCATTACTAATTCTGTGTGAAATATCAAACTTTTCAGACCTAAAATAATTCTACAATTTGCATAGTATTATTGCTTTAGTCATTATATGCACCAAACATGCCCCCACTATATTTATGCAAGAAGTATCATGAGGAATAAACATGCATTTTGAGTATGTTTTGCAATGATAAGGAATATACTAGGAGGTATCAAAATATTCAGTCCTTTATAACTGGTCCATTGTAATAAAGACTGTAAGTTAAATATTTTTTTAAAATAATTCTTAAATTGTTTATTTTATTGTGTTATTGTGTATTAATAAAAAGAAAAATAAAAAAAAATGATAATAAAGACAAATATTATTATACAGTCTGTATGGTGTATAATCAAAAACCATGACTGCAGCTTTGAAAGACTCTTCATTGGGTTGTTTTTATTGTCTTATGATTAGTCTCATGGTGGTTCTGTCTTCAAATGAAGAGACTAATCATTCGGCAGTTTTCAGTATTAATAGATAGTGTCAGAATAATTTATTCATATTAAAATATTATGCATTTTATTTTATTTACAATTTTTATTGACGAATATGAAATGAATTATTTTGATGTTATTTTTTTTATAGTGCACACTAAATCATCTATTAATTTGTAATAACTATAATAAAAAATAATGATTATTATTATTATATTATTAATAATAATACTTGTAATTAATATTAAATAGTCATAAAATATAAACATTATAATAAATAAATATTATAAATTAGTTAATTGTTTTGTAACCTAGTGGAGAATGATTTTTAAAATTAAAATAAAATTAATTAATACTGAATAAAATAGATAAAATCTAATTCAAAACATAATGCATAAAATAAATAAATGCAATCACATGCGCTAAATTGCTCTGAAATGTTTAATATAATTACTGTTTTTCGATTCATTTATTTTTGCCAATTATTTTTGACTTATTTTCATTATGTCGTCATGATGCACTGATAGTTTACAAATTTATGCTAACAAGTGTCTGTGCTTTAATGGAGCCTTACTGCCTGGGATTCACATGTAATTTTTCTGCTTTTAAACCGCCTGGAGCAAGGGCACACTGGAAGACTTGCCCTGCTGCTGAACTCTTGACCAGGTTCATGACCTGACCTGTCTGACCCCTTGCTGGTGTGACCTGTCTGCATGGCTGACCTTGTTGCCATGACACCATAAGCACAGAGGTCACACTGAGTGGAGAGTGAGAGAGCTGATCAGCTTGGTTAATTCCTATGGCTCTCGTTCTTTTCCTCTTTTCCTTCACATTCTTATTTTGTGCTAGAAATCTAAAATACAATTTTACATTTATATCAATTCAATGATTGTTTCCAAATAAGGACTTTGATTATAAATAATCACAGATAGTCACACGTTTACGACTATGAGTGTTCTTCATGTCTTCAAACAATAATTGCTTTTCCTAAAGAAAATATCATTTTAATAAAGAATGCTTATCTGCATAAAACTGTGCACAACCTATGCACAAATAGCACAAATAAAACTAATACAGTATATCTAAAATACTTATGTAAGAGTATTTGTTTATTATTTGTTTAATGCTACTTTTTATGAATTAATTAATTTATTAGTTTTAAAACATGGATATTTTCTACCTGACAGTGATATGATAGAGGAAAACATTTTAAAAGATGGGGAAAGAAGTGGAACGAAACAAGTGTCCTGCCTCACTCAATGTCCAGGGATTGAGTTAATAGACTTCAGAGTGCTGCCTTTGAGGTGATGAAGGATTATAGGGCAATCTGGGGCCAAACCCACCCATCTGTGTGTGTTTTTGTGTGTGTCTCTGTGAGTGTGTGCACACGTCTCCTTAATACTACACCGGAGATGTAATGACCAATGCACAAAAACACACTGTCTCGGTATTTCCCTTTCTCATTCTAACTCTCTCTCTCTCTTTCTCTCTTTCTATCTGTCCCACATGCACACACAAAGTTCTGTCAGAGATGTGTTACAGATTTCTCGTAACACTGGCTGTTATGACTAGAAAACCGACACGCTAGCAGTTTCAGTTCACACTCACTCAACAAAGGTAAGTTTGACTTATGAACATGAGCAATTTAGGGCAAAATTTAAGAGGATATTGGCTCAAGTGTCGTAGGCCTTCAGACCCCAGAACTCCCATAATTTAAACCTAGTTTAATTTTTCATAATTTCAAGTTAAATAATATTGGAGATATTTTATTCAAATGACGTGCATTTGACAGAAGCACAATGCAAAATTTATGGCAAATTACACAGAACAGGCCAAGGACTTCTTTTAAAAAATCACATTCATAAAAGGAATTTATATAATTTTATATTAGAATTTTTCAAGGAGCCGGCACATTGGCACAGTGTGTTATGCTGTCACCTCACAGCAAGAAGAACCAGGGTTTGAACCTGAAAGAGCTGGGAAATCTTGTTTGCGCGGGTTTTCTCAAGGTGCTCCGGTAACCTCCTGCATTACAAAGACATGCATGCTCGGTTAATTGTTGTCTCTAAAATGCCCCTTAGTGTGTGAAGGTGTGTGACTATGTGTATGTGTGTGTAAGTGACTGGGTGGGCACCGGCTGTCCATGTCTTCATGTGGATTTAGCGGAAGCAAATGTAATGAATTAATTATTTTGACACAATTTTCTGTACACTGCAGTTAAAATGATGTGATTATATAGCTAACTCTAATGTGTTGCTGAGTTGTAGTGAGTTAGTCTTATTTTTTATTTGTTTGTTTGTTTGTTTCATTTCTTGCTTTGTACAACAGTCTTAATAAAGTCTGTTCACTGCGGAAAATCTTGGCTATTTGCTGTATATATTACTACAATTTTACAATTTATCTAAATCTCTACTAACAGATAAATAAATGTTTCCCATATTTTCAATTAAAATCCTAGTTTCACTTAATTGTCCTTGTGAATTCTATCCTAATCAAGCAACACCTACAGTATAATGGTACTGCTTACTATTTCCCCAGTAAAGCTCTTGAACACTGAGGTTCTTGATAGCCTATTTAAATTTGTGCACAAAGATGGACAATCCCAACACAGCACATAAGGTACAAGTGTAAATATTGGCAGGCTACTCAGGAAGCGCATTCAGTTTGATCATGACACTCTGATTTGCTGGTCAGTGTAGACAAAAAGCCACTCAGGCAGACCATTAGGACGACCTGCACTGTTTCATCCAGATAAAAAGACGATCAGGAGACAGTCCCGACATCTGTACCTCAGAGCAAAGCCCTGATCGGTTTCTAGTGATGTACTCAACCAACACCCACATTCAGCTTTTATTTATCTGCCTTTAGCTGGACACTGTCCAGCATGCACATTTGTAATTGGAGTCACTAGCTCGCGCAAGAGGGCCATTAGTTGGAGTGCAAAGACTTGTGTGTGTGTGGGGGGAGTGTAAAGTCTGTTAAAATATGTTGTGTTACGACACTTACGAGCTCCCGTGGGTGACCAGGGTGCTGTTTTTTATTGCCAAATCTATTAATCAGTAAATCTACCCATATAAAATCTTATTTTTGCTTCATGCTTGATAAATGTGCGGTTCAGTCATTTTCCAGACATTGTAGCCTACTGCTGGAAAGACATACGGGACATTGCTTTGCAGCACCAACAATATGCTCCATTAAGAAAGTATGAAAATCATGCATTTGTGCGTTTACTGACTGCGTATTATATTAATATCACAGTATGTCTTGGACTGGATGATTTTTTACTGCAGCTGTTTGCAGTTTTTACATGTGTGTGTGTGTGTGTGTGTAAGATAGAGGGAGAGACAGAAAGAGAAAAACAGAAAACCACAGAATAATAACCTACAGAAGAAAACTACTATGAGTAATAATAATAATAACAATAATAAATATTAATATCAATATCATATTTTATTTTAATTCTCTTAAATACGGTATTGAAACAACTGACTTCAGTATATGTTGATTAATTTTCCATACAAGTTGCTAATAGCTGCTAAATTGTAGCTGTAAGTTATAGATTAATGTGCTTGTTTAAAAGTTCTATAATAACATCTTAGCAGAGAGTTGTACGCAGCACAAGTGACAGTATATATCTGTTAATTGATCCGTCAAAGACTGCAACAGTTTCAGATGGAGAATTTAGCTTTTTTCCTTTCAGGGTTTCACAGTTTCAGGGTTTGCATTTAGCGGTTTCTTTGTAAAATGAGATGTAGCAATTGTTTTTTTGATAGCTTTAAAAAAAATATGATGCTGAATTAAAAAAACATCGTTCTTCAATACATTTAATAATGTAATCAGAAATTGTTGGTTTAAAAAAAGAATATATTTTTTACAATATTTTGGGATGGATATATTCTTTTATAAGACATTAATTACTTCAGTCAAGTAACATAACTTTAGTCATAACTTTCAACCACTGATTATTTTCCAATGACAACACACCTCTTACCAAAAGTAATTTCACTTAAAGAGACAAAATGTAAACAAATAAATGAAGCAGAACCACAATTGGACACCTAACAGAAATCAAACTATTGAAATTAAAAATTGAAATATTTGTAGGAGCCGCCTGGATAGCTCAGTTGGGGGAGCGTACTGCTGGAAATATTCCAGAGGCATTAATATATAAATAAATAAAATATATTCAGGGAAGAAAAGGATGCAACTGACCAGAAAGTTTTTAGAAAAGATTTAGTAATCCTTATAAAGCATACATTTCAAATACTTTTTATGTAATAGTATGAATAGGATAACAATATTAGTGTAATATTAGTAGCTTTGTATTATTCATAATTATGTAAACGCACACACACACACACACAAAGACATGCAGACAACTGTAGGTTGCCGAAATATGAAAAATTTCCGCCATTTAATTGTAGAAATATAATGTAAATCAAACGTATTTGCATATTTTGGCATGTGCATATAAAACAATCAATACATGTGCAAAAATATGCATTTTGATATTCAATATTATTTATAATAAATATAATAGAATAGAAGAAGCAACAAAAATTATATAATTATATCACACTGAGTGAAAAATATAGAGGCAATGCTTTTTCATAATTTGGGGAGTAAATAATCCTTATGAATAATGTGTTTGTGATTCAGATATTCATTCATCATATTAATATTTTAAAGATCTTCCAGTTGGCTAATGGACTAGGTATATTTGCATATAATTTCATGAATAATTCTGAATTAAATAGAGTGCTTAATATTATGCATCTTGCATGCGCCTGAGTGTATGTGTGTGTGCGTGTGTATGTATGTGTGCTTCATACTTAGAGGAAATTATGAGTAATCATTAAGAATCACTCAGGCCACAAACAAAGACTTATAAACAAAATCATCTTGACAGAAAAGGGCCAATTATAAAACGCTGTGTTATAAATCCACAACTTCCTGTATGTATATTATTTATTTATATGTTTTTGTTTAGTTTCCTTGCTCTACACTTAATCAATGCTTAATTTGCAGCCTGAGAGTGAGAGTGAGAGAGAAAGAGAGTGAGAGAGAGCGAGAGATTAATATTCAGATGAACACATTTATGCCCTAACTCTAATAACAATACAAAGGTGCCATCCATTTGCACAAGCACATAGAGGGAGGTAAATAGCATAGTATTTTTTTTTTTATGTTGCCTTCTTGTTTCACCTCCTCCCTTCCCCTGTCTGTCTCGCTCCTGCAATCACTCTCTCAGTTCTTTAGCCCTGGACTTAATGAATGAAAAGAAAAGAGTACAGAGACGAAGTTAGTCTCCTCATGCAGCTCCCACTCAATGTGACCCAGGTTCAAAAGTTCACTCAGCACCTCACGGGCACAGATAGGCCACTGTTATTAACACCTACACTCCTTCTCTAGTTACCCTTTACTCTCTCCCTCTCTCTCTCTCTTTGTACCATGGATCCATACTGGTCTTCATTTGCACCCACTCTGTCCATCTTATCAAGGTTTGTTTTGCCTCCTTTGTTCTTTTCCTTCTGTTCTCACTAACCTCTACAGACAATATTCTGGATGAGAGGAATATGGGCGGTTGAATAGGTGATGTGAAAGTGATAAGATTATACATTAACACATAATTTTATAATGGAAATAATAGCACTTTGTGTTTTATTATTATTTTATTATTTATTTTATTTTATTTTTATACTTAAGACCCCATTACTCTATCACAGAAATGTTGAGACCCTTTATGAATGTGATAAACAATGTGCACTTAAATACAATTTCATATACCTTATTACTATTTACTGCCGAATATTCAGCATCATGGGGTAATAAAAAACAATCCTGAGTAGGTTATATTCCTAAAGATTATTTTATAATTACTGCAGGCAAATATTGTCAATATAGACACATGCATATAAAACTCTATTCACAAAACTTATAATAAATTATCCAATATCTACAAAATTATTGAAATTCCGAACATATATGTAAAATGTATAAAAAAAACAACAATTCATATTGCCATCAACTATATTTCTATATACAGAATGTTATGTGTGTGTGTTTGAGTGTGTTTTAAATGTGTAAAATAAATTATATATAGGTTGCATATATTTTACTAACAAATCCCATGAGCACAGATTTAACAGATTAAAAATAATACATATTCTTATTCAATGACATATACTTTTATTATTACGTAATAATAGTTTTATTTTTAATTAAAACACATATTCATATTTTAAATGATACACATATTACTGTTATATGTACAATAAAATTGGGCTATCGTTTCTGACTTTCTTTCCCTACAGTATATATGACTCATTTGTATTGTTCATATCGAGTGTGCACTATATAATCCTAATAACTTCAGAAAAATTGGCTGACTCTCCTTTCACCCTACCTTGAGGAGCTATAGGGTTCTATATACTAGAAATGTAAAGTTCAAAGACTTAAAGGATTAAAATTTAAAGTCTTTAAAAATGTATGAAGTTGTGTTACTGATAATAAGTCTGTATGCATTGTCATTATGCACTGTAGCCATGTGCAATTCATCTAAAGATGTCACATTCATCAAAAATCCAGGCATGTTGCCTCATGATTCAAAGTTTTTTTTTCTTATCTGAATTAATTTCTATACAAATCCTGACCATAGCCTTGAAATCTGAAATTTAGGAAAAACGTTAGGAAAAAAAATATGGAACGATAGCAACATTTATGTTATATATTCCAATCCATGCCGATTTGTAGTAAACAATAAAAATGATATTCTGCATTTTTTATTAGAATGAGTGGTTATTTGAGTTATGTTGCTTTTTTATTATCAGGAACCAACCTGCCCATTCTCCTCTGACCTCTTACATCCACAAGGCATTTTCATCTGGACCACTTTCTGAACTCAGACGAGCCCATATAGAATAACAACCATGCCACATTCAAATGTAATTAAATCACCTTTCT
>JAOUQT010000022.1:12073920-12088752 GCA_025769995.1 Xyliphius kryptos
CAGGATTTCCTTTATTTAGATGGAAATGATAAAGCTCAGGGTCCTTAAGTTGCTTGCACAGCTGAGTGCCAGTGGTGACCAGACATATGCCCGTTTAAAATGTTGTAAACCAGTGTTCCTTTTTAATGGGTTGTGCTATGCCCATAGGACAGACACAGACAGAAAGAGCAAGATAATCCATCTTTGGCCCTGTTTTTATAGGGACCAATAAAGGTGTCTGTCATAAATTGTTTAGAGATCCCCCCACTCTTGAAAAGATCCACAATAATGAAGCAGCACTGGACAAGCAGAATAAATCTTGCCCACACACAGTGCCTGGCATTAATATGAACAAAACCAAACAGACAAAAGCACAGGCAAATTGAAGCTGGCACAACGATGTTGGCATTGAGGGTTTTAGCATTACCTGACAGTTATGTTTAGTAAATGACATAAAATGTTGTACTACACGTACACAGATTTAGCTAAATATTTTGGTGTATTAAATTCAAACCTAAGACTGTGAGCAGCTAAAAATTGATCACTGACTGACAAAGGGTGAATATATTAGTGCAACTTGTGCAGATATTATAAAGAATTTTACAAACCTATTTGTACGTATTTGGTATTACATAGTGGTCCATTTGATGAAAAAATTGACTGCTCAAAAATCAACACTAATTTACACATACATTTAGAAGTTGTCAGATACATACTGTAAAGGAACACCATTAGAGTGTGACGGTTATGTCACGAAATTGTAATCGATGCTTTGGCTTGACTTGCAAACAACACAAATCAAGCCAAATTAACTTTAAAAGGCTGTTAAGCTGCTAATGGAAGAGCAATGTGACGTTGGTGTGTTGGCTAAGAGTTGATATAAATAATGGACCTCTGTAGCTTGTTGGCCGTCACTCTTGTCTGACTGATGCTGTGGCGTGAGTGTTGTGTGTTTGGGCTGAATGCCACACCAAAAACTGTTTTTGCACGAGCTAATGTTAGTTTATGCACTGCAGTCGGACTGACCAGAGTTTAAAATTAAGATCACATTAAAGGTATGATTAACAATTATACTTAAAATTAAGGGTTCAACTTTAAGCAGGAAATATATTTTTAATTAAGTTGTATATTATGTAAATATTTTTAGTTACAGGCAGTAGCGTTGTTAGCTAAATTATCAAACAAGCAATGGTAAATTTAAAAGCTATCAATTTTTTCCAGTTTCCGACTAATTTATTTACAATATCATAAAGTCATTTAAAGGCTTAGAATGCAAATAAGTATTTAAAATGCATCTAACAGTATATTAGTCTGTAGCCTGTTTTTATACAAATGGTTTTATACAAACATTACATAAACAAAAGTTTAATAGTGTCTTTCTTTCAAAAAGAAAAACATATTGTTTATTTTTCAAAATATAAAATAATAAATTTTAAAATTAAATGTAGAGCACTAAAAACAGTTTTAAAAAATGGTTGTTAAAGTTCCTGAACTGTGGATTCTGACTGATTTGAAAATAACAGTATTTGTCACTGTACAGATTCTTCTAAATGTGGAAGAGGAGTAATTCCTCATTTCATTGACGGGTCTTCCGGACACAAAATCAAGGCTTTTCCTGAAATAAATCACAGTGTCACTGGTCATTTTCCATTGATTTTTTTTTTTTTAAAACAAGGTGTAATCTTTGTATAGAAAACCTAGCTCTACAACGAGGCAGAGGAAAAGGAAGCAATCGCTCTTTTCCAGCCTCTCACTCTTATCTGAAAGGGTTCTCCATTGCTTGTGTCTCCTGAGTGCTTTGTGAGTGCTAGGCTGATAAACCGTTCTAAATGACTAGAAGTGGACATCCATAACATACTGGAATAAATCCCACACAGCAACTAAGATATACAGAAGTTTGACTGCTGGCTACTGAAGATAATCATTGGCGAACTTGATTTACTCTTCACAAAGCAGTTTTTTAATGATGACAGCTATAATAAAATGTGCTTATAGTTGAATTTGTGGTTAGTTATGGCATCATACAATTACCCTGTTGTTGTTTATGTCTATGTTAACAATTGTGTCCTGTACATTATGTTTTTTGTGCAATACAAATACCTTTGCTTTACCACATTTACAGACAATTTATGTTTAGAATTTACTTAAAACAACAATTAATTTGAATTTATCTGAACAGTCATTTATATTAAATACTACAAAAGAAACAGCGGTGACTACAGTAATCACCTGGTTAGTGTTGCCATCAGGAATATTTACATTTAGAGACAGGTTCTTAAGGAGTCAAAAGTTCTAAGCAGAGTGGGGGATGGGATGAGAGGATTTCAGAGCAAAACTGAGCCTACAGTGCTATCCTGTGGAGAACTTAAAAAATGCAGGCTTAGAAAAACTCATACCTAAAATTCTAGAATATGGATTTAGTCTGAATTACTGTTATGTCCTTTGGTTTTTACTCTTTTACAATTTATTTATCAGTAACATTTCTATTTTACCCTGTTCCATACTTACCATGAGTATGAATAACTCAGTCATGCCTAAACCGAATAATGCATATGTAGTTCAAGCACAACTTATTTGGAGAACGGTGACAGCACAGATAGGTTAACAAACATAGTTTTACATATAATTTCAGTTTACAAATTTACTGTCACCTAAAAAAAAATAACCAGAAGTGTTACTGATGCACTGAATAATACTGATTTGTCATAAATTCAGAGTCTGTGAGTTTATCGGAGTTCTGATTTTTGTTTTATGTAATTAGTGGTAGTTGAATAAGAAAGTCCAAATTATATAGTGTTTTTCACTACTACGACCTTGGCAAAAAAAAAAAAACATTTACATGAGTTAAAGTAATTGGTTAATTAATAATAAGTATTTTAATGTAAGGTTTTATAAATGTTCTATTATTTGTACTGATCTTTATAGTATACCAACACACATGCTTACATTTGCACTCTACAAAAGGCCTTAAAGGCCCTGAATGAAAATATTAAGACAGTGGCACTAGCATTCCATTCATTGCAGGTGTTTTCTTATATGTTGCTAGGCTAAGTAATCTTAATACATTTAGTTCTTAGGGTATCTTGTGATATTCTTGTTCAAATACTAAATATTCCACTGAGTGATGTTTCGTTAATTAAAAATTATCAGTCCATTTCCAAGCCTCCGATGTCTTTTGGCTTGGTGACCATGTGTAAATGGCATGGTGAATTTCTTTCTATGCATGCTGCACTTTTCAGAGCTTCATTTTCAGCATGGAAGGTTTAATGTGCAATCAGTCTCTGACAATTCCCATATATTGTAATTAGCCATTATTATGAGGAAAGATGAGTAAGGTTTTGGGACAAAAATCCACTTGAATTAATGCCTCTATTAATCATCATTATGTCTTTCAAAGGAAAATTGGTTTCTCTGCAATCTCTATCTACCTGTTATTTATGTATTTCCTGAGTGGAGGCTTAATTATTTCTTCAATCTTTAGGTGAAGACTGCAGACTGTGATGATCTATATTGTTATTCAAGTCAGATACTTTTATAAAGACATAACTTGATATTTGGTTTGGCCACAATAAAGTGCAATAATAATAATGTTTATATTTAATATTGATATATTAGTATTTTTAATTATTATTACAGCTTGTACAAAATGTTATGGCACAATTGCAACCTATATGCAAGTGCACTTCTAATATCATGCAAACTGCACGTCCAAAAAGTCACAACCAGACATAAGGCAACACCACAAAGTTAGAAAACAGCTTTTAAAAGTATTCTACACAGCAATTGAAAACAGTGTATATCACATGGTAATGGCAATCTTGGCAGTTTCCTTTTTTTTTAACACATAATACTTCCCTGGCAGGCTTCTGACACAGGAAACATGGGTCTCAAACTTTGAAGATGACAAACGCAACAAGATTAGCTAATTAATGCATATGTTTATTTCTGACATGGCGCTTATAAACCAATCAGCTTTATTTTATCTTGAAATTTACCATTTATATTAAAATAGTTCATATTAATAGTAATCCACCCACATGAATAAACTAGATGCACAATTAAGATAGATATGGAGGATGTGTAATGTTTTAAATAATAGTAAAGGGGGCTATTTTTGTAGTAAAGGTTACAACTGTTTATTACATTATTATATACATTATTATTTAATCATATCGGCTAATGATAAGCACAGATATTTTATTTGCTCATTTGAAAGATCTACCTGAACAGGAATAGGCAAATATTACTGCATTACTGAATGTGAACAGCAGGTGGCAGATTAAAACATGTCACCCAGAGTTGTAATTTAGGCGTTCAAAATAATTCAGGAAAATGTGGGAAATTTTTATGAAAATTAAAGTAATATTTGAAAAATCATAAATAATTATAGTTGTTTGTTCAATTGTCTTAAAAGTGTAGAGGTGTATTGGTGCCTAAATAGAGTTAATTATTTCACACTCTTTAGGCACCAATACACCTCTACACTTTTAAGACATAAAAAGGGGGCCTTCTAGCTTCTTTTAAAATGTACTGATGTGGCTTAAGGTAAATCGATGTAGAGCCCTCCTCTTTAGAAACAAAAACAAAATATTTTCTTAGCATTTTAATTAAATATAGGTAGATGGCTAGATGTACGTACAACATTTCCTCTTTAGAATGCTTTATAGAATTAGAATAATCCCTGTTCCTTTTATCCACTTCAGTAGCCTCAAGGCTCAGCAGAAAGCTTGCAATGTGGCCAGGCATAAGAGACATGGGCTAATATTTACACAAGGACAGGTGTTAATATTTACCCTAATTAATTCTTCCAAACTCTTTGTGAAGCATGTGCCACCTCTACTTTGAAAAGAGCCTCTGGTGCCCTCTCCTTAGTCCTCCTTAAAGTGTAGATGGGTATTGTTTGTACAAAACTAATCCTGTGATGCATCAAGCTGACACTTGGCTTGGTCTTATCCGGGCCAGTGTAGAAGTTTCTTTACTCTGGAGTGGGATAATGAGAGGACTGTTTAACGACAAATAGCGTATGGAATTATTTTGTGAATTACTTCGCAATGTTTAGGCAAAAAGAAATAAATTAACAATAAGTGGTGTATTTTCCTTTACTAAAGTTGCCTAAGTTTTGGCTACTCTCTTTCTTATATGAGCACAGATTATTTTAGTTGTGGACAGCATATCAGAGCAATAAATGTAACGGCAAGTTAGCAGGCATGTTGTTTATGTAAGTGCTGCTGTATATTTTTGATGGTTAAACACACTAACTTTGCATCACAACTAGCTATTTTTGGACTTATAGGTTTTTTTATACTTGGAAAGTTCTAGTTTTATAGAATATAACATCTTCTTGGTCTTTATATCATACTTATTAAGTGGCCAGTCTCTGACCACAGAATGCTAATCAGTGTCTTCCACGTTTTATTCACTTAAGCCTTCCATTCATAATGTCTCATCTCTTTATGGTTCACTTAACAAGTAATCAGTGGTGGTTTTGCAATGGTATTCAATAATGAAAGAACTTATTGAACTGCATCATACATTTAAGTAAATTTGCTTAAATGCAAAGTTATTAGACTAAGAAAAAAGGATATAAAAAATTTCACTGGCTCTTTAATTGAAAACATTTTGCTTTAGACATTTATTTTTAAATTATGTAACATTTAATTGTTCTGTGTTATCTTATAACAGTATTTAACGCTGTATTTGTAAATAATAGAATTATTCACAATATGTCGGGCAGCACGGTGGCTTAGTGGTTAGCACCTGCTGGGGAGTCCCGGTTCGAATAACAATCTGGGTGGAATTTCTATGTTCTCCCCGCATCTGCGTGGGTTTCCTCAGAGTTCTCCGGTTTTCTCCCACAGGCCAAAAACATGGATTCAAGGTAAATTGGTTGCTCTAAATTGCCCTTATAGTCTGTCTGCGAGTGAGTGTGACCCCAGCGCCAGAGACATTTTCCACTAGATGGGCGCGCCTTGTAAAGAATTAAGCAGAAGATGATGAATGAATGAATGAATGAATAACAAATGTCTGAAAGAAAAAAAGAAAAAAAAATCACAAATAAATACAAAAATATATAATAAAAATAATTGCATAACACGTCCTCAGAGAAATGTGTTATACACAATTGCTCCTGAGTTGCGGGCCGTTAAAAAGAATTGGTTGGATTTTGGCTATTTTAAAGTAACCTGAAAAAAAGCAATACATTGTATGTACCAAAAGTTCTTCTAGCACATACTGACACATTTTATAATTTTTGTTAAACATTTTTGTCAGAATAAACAATAAAATAAAGTATTTTTAGTCTCCAAAATTGCTAAGAAATTGACTAAATAACATTTTGTACATTTGTAAATTTTGTAAATAAAATTCTAGTAGTGTCTTTTGGGGTCTTAATTTATCTATACATAGTTTACCTCATGATTTACATTGAACAACATACAAACTAAAAGAAGAAAAGGGAGAAAAAGGAGGGAAACAGATAACAATGTAATTGATTAGGCATCAAGGAATTATCACATAACGGATCGTGGTGTGCTGGCCTTCATATGTTCTATAAACACATACAAACAGTACGCATATGCAGACACAAACATGCCCAAACACACAGAACAAACAGAAAATCTACTCAGGATGCTGCCGGAAGGCAGAGGAAAAGCATTCATATTTATAACTCTCATTTTGACAGTGTGTTCCCCTGAAGCAGGAGCAGGCCGTCTCTGAGCCACCGTGATGAGTGCCATAAAACTCAGCTGCCATAAAAATTGATTTGAAGCGAAACAGAGAAAATGGAGACATACTTGAAAATAATTATACACATGAACGCTTAAACACTACCGCTGCAACCCTGTGTGAGTTATGGCACATATTTACCCAGAGCACAAAATGCAAAAATTTGACCCCCTGTGCCACGGCACAAAACATTTTAAACGTCTTCTTTATTGTGTTCGTCTGAGTTTGTGGTTTCAATTCAGCTGAAGTTTATTGTTTTGAGTCATATTTGCTGTGTTCCTCTTGTCGGTCTCTGCTGCAGCAGTGATTACTATATCCACGGGGGCCTCGGTGAAATTGTACACTCAATAAACTCAATATAGTTCACTAATGAACACAGTGGTATTTCACAAAGTGAGACATCATTACTTTTAGGCTGCTCTAAACCAAAGTACTGCAAACTAGAAAAAGGATGAAAATACGCTATGTTTGGGAGTCAGTGTTGCTCTAGTAGAAGCATCATTTTACAGCATTAGCAAGAGTTGACTGGAGGTCACTATGTTTGCTACATTAAATGACAAAATACATTTAGGTTTATTATTAAAGCAATAAGGCACAAGAGGGTGTGCATTATTGTGAAAAAAAAACATGTCATGCCTAATAACACCTCTTTCCCGTGGTTTATTTACAATAATGCACAACCTCGAGTGCCTTATTGCTTTCAGAAAACACTACAATACAAAAAAACAAGGTTTAAGTCATAAACGTGTTGACTAAAGGCGAAATCGCTCAGAAACTCGCCTTTTGCGACATAATCCAGTCTGTTTTTAAAATGAACCCTGATGTAAGTAAAAGATTGCCGGTTTCTTTAACAATCAAATACTCTCATCTAGTGGCTAAATTACAAAAAAAGCAGTTTATGAAAAACTTCATAAAAATGGTTTATCTTACATTGCACATTTATACGAATGTGAAATAAATGTCAGAGGTGTGGGTTATTGTGAATAATTCCATGTCCATGTCCATGTCCACACAAGCGGCTTAGCCAATCAGAATAAAGGACCGGAACTATCCGTTTTATAATTACAAGTATACTGTAACTCTCTAGTACACTTTTGTTTTTCCTGAACCCTTTTAAATGTAAATTTAAAAGTTTTTACATCCACTTCTTTTTAAAACTTCTGAAATCTGAATCCTCGAACTATGTCCTATTTAAACCGGACAATATTGAGTCCAACATGTCCTCAACTGACTCATAACAAAACTCCCTTTTAACGCAACGTTTCTCGCTTTCATTTATCAGTCCCCAAAATTAAGGTATGCAACTTCCTGTTTTAACACTAATTGATAAATGAATAAATCATAATTGGTTTACAAAAAGCCAGTTGTCCTTTATTTTAAGTTGTTGTAAACTTTGTCCTATCTATAAAACCACTTCAAAATCCCCAGTTTTTCCACAGCCAATTCCATTGCTGTGTGCAAGCAATTATATTTAGGATTTCATAATGATGTTGATGAGGGTTTCCTTAGAGTGATAAAATGTTTTGCAACTCAACTAGTTCTTGTTGCCACTCTGTCAGGCATTTTTATGATGTAGACTTTTACCTGCATTTGATTTTTTTTCTCTCTCTGTGCATTCAGACGCTATTTATCCTCTGTTATCCCTCTCTCATCCTCCTTTCCTTCCTCCATTTGTCCACCAGGATGAATGCCTTTAAAAGTGGGGAGGTGGAACTGCATTTAGGGGCGTCTGGCAAAGTCGTAGCTAATAATGGGCTTTTTACTGCAATGACGAATGATTGGTGGTTTCCTTCTGTGATCTGAGGAGACAGGACTACAAGGTGCAGCGGGGGCCAAGGCTGGATGAGGTGTTAATAGATGAATGTCTACTTCCCACAGACTTTAAGCTCCACCTCTTTGCTTAACACTGAGATACAAGCTGAAAACACACCCACACAATCCATCAATGGTGAAGGATGAATACAATTTTGATAAATTTGAGCTTTATAGGAAGACCTTACTTTTTTCCTAAATTCCCCTTATTTTATCTTCCTTTGAGAAAATTACTATTTTATAATAGGAGCATGAGAAAATGCACTATTCTGAGAAGTCAGTCCAAATAAAACATTTGTTAAAATCTTGTTAGGCCATAAATGTGTTTGTGGTATTGTAACCATCATTTGTTGAGGAAATTAACATGGCTTACAGTCCAGGCTAATTTCTTTTAAGTTAAATTAATGCATCATCTTTCTTTTCATCTATGCCAGCTAGACATCTTAAATATTTTAAATTGCAAAGAAGAAATAAAGTTAGAGTCAAAAGTGTTTTTCTTTAGAAAGAAGCATTGTGTATAAAACAGCATTGTGCTTCAAGCTACAAAAAAATTTAAAAACATCCGCTTTATTGAGCAAGCTAACATTGTATTATGTTCTTTTAGCGTTATGTAATTTAATCTTGCATTAGCCAAAAACAGAAATTTACATAATGTACAAGCAAGTGTTTAGACACCCTCACAAACTTTAATGACCAAATAACTAAGTGCTCTATGCACTCATGGAATCAATTTCCTGGACACAGCTTGTTTTGAATTTGCACAATTTACGTAAATATTATTTTTTTTCATAATTTATCAGAAAGTCTCCTGCAATTAAAAATATATAAATTAATTTGTAACTCAGTATTTAATACCAATTTTAAGACTTGCTAGTTACTCTTAATAGTACAGTAAAATGTATTGCAAAAAAAAATAAAAGTCCCAAAAGATGATTTAAATACCTCATAGATGGTATGGCATGTTGTTTACTTTACAATAATGACCCAGGAGATAAGAGGTTGTATATCTGCAGTCTGGTAAAACTGGGCATGCTAGACATCCTGCGCTGTGCTATTTTTGAGGGCAAACATTTTATAATGATGATGCTGGTGGTGTGAATTGTGATGTGTACATTGTGCCAATATAATTCTCATAAAAATATCATTTTATCTGTGCTCTCTGGTGGTAAAGTGAGCTATTGTGGTCGTCACTTTCCTGCAATAGGAGCAGAACGCGGAGGGTGGGTCTAACATTACAACACAAGCAGACATTTCCTGCAAAACTTCTTAAGAGAAAATAGACAGAATCCCTGGAGAAATGAGAGTTAAGAGTCTTGCTCAATGACCCACATTGGTAACTTCAGTGGACCCAGGATTTGAACCCACAACCCTATTTATTTGATTACTTTTCCTGGACCTTTGGCAAAAGTCTTATTCAATTAAGCATTTTTTTTTATCAATTTACAGGCTACTTATTCATTGGAATCCCAGACAGAAACAAAGTAGGTTCCACATTAAATATTATGTACAATGTTAAATATTGTATATAATTGTGCAGAATGAATTCATATCATAAATAAATAAATGAAGTTGTATACAAAACTTATTATGATAATCATACAGATCACATTATACTTTTTTTCTTTTTGTGAATAAAACAATGTATTTATAAATATCAATAAAACATTAACATTTTTAAATACTATTTTCTATTTTTCCACTAACTTAAATACCTAAATACCTAGAACAAACCAGAATTATTTTTTAACATAGGCAGTTCTTAAAAAAAATCATTCTTGGTTTACTTACTTGATAAAAACATCTCCATAAAATAAATAAATTAATACATTTATTCATAATCTACCGCTTAACCCTCTACTAGGGTAACGGAGGGGTTCCCCATGCCAATCCAATCCACCCAGACTGGAATTCGAACTGGGAATCCCCAGTGCTGAGAGACGAATGTGATCACCACTAAGCCACTGTGCTTCTCTCAATTAAATTTAAATATTTAATTTAAAAATAATGCTTATTGCAACCTGTTTTACTCTTCTTTGTAAGGTGTATACTCCAACACTAAATCACTGATCTCTGAAAACTAACTTACATAATAACCTGTCTAACGTATATCCATGGAGTTTCTGACCAGAGTCTTAACTAGATTTACAACGTTCAGACCTGGAGGGCCAGTAATAAAGCATACTTAAGACAGCTCTAATGTGGGGGTCTGTGATTCTCTGAAGAGCCTTTCTTGTGATCTGAGGGGCCTTACAGATTCATGAAAGCTGAGGAGGCAGAGTCAAATTCCTTAGAGAGTTGAGAGGAGGAGATAGTTTCAATGAAATCCTCTTGTGTTTTCAGGGAACTCATTAAGTCATCAAACCAATAAACACCAGCTTCACAAAAACATTGTAAAGGTGATGGGTCAGTTTCATCATACAAAAAAAAAAAAAAGATATAAGCACGTCAAAAAAGTGAATTAATTCATTAGTTCAGACATCTACATCCTAGCTATAATAAAAAATTAAAGAAATATATTTTAACTATGGTTATGTGATAAAAGCCAGCAATGGCCTTTTGGTGAGAAACTGACATTGATATAATTTGTGGCTAGTGGAAGAAGATACCATTTTTTGTGGCTGTCTGTTTTATAAAAAAAAAAAAAGATAACAGAGCATTCAAAATTGCTATAAATAAAAAAAAAATACCCTTTATAAAAATTTGGCCTTGATGGGTCACAACTGTAGGCAAAGGCCAGACATTTAAAGCTACATTGTAGTAATATGTCTAAAGCATAAACAGACTTGGAACCTGCGAGACAAAAAAATCTGTGCGATATACACAGGATAAATTCAACCAAACTTGCAAGAATTCATACGTTTTAAGCATTAAAACATTTAATGTTTTATTCACATACATTAAACAATAATGAAAAACTCTAAACTACACACCCACACACAGTAAATACTGGGTGATGACAAACTGCAACCGAAACCCCACTTGGCCCTTATGCACATAGTCTGCCTTAGAGGACTGATGACTTTTTGTGTACTTGAGCAAGTTCATCCATGTCTATATAATGCCAAACTGGACTATACATCGTTGTTTGCTTCAGTGAAATACTACTCAACACTAGACTTGTTTACTCACCTGTGGGTTCACTATGGGCTGTGACTAATGCTTATTCTTTGTCTTTCAGTGTCACCATCATTGTCCCAGACACATAGACTGAGACTGTATGGTGGGTCTGATCTGAAACAATAAGTTCTCGGTTTTTTTTACTTATTGCTTCAAAGGCCTGTGTTAAATCCTAATATGTTTTACAGTACAAGTGTCTGAACATTGTTACTACTCTCTTGGGAAATAAGGAAAGTTTCAAAAGTAGGCATCAAGACAAGCATGAAAACCTGGCGCAAGCTAAATAGAAATTGAGCCCAAGTAAAACTTTCATCAAGGCGAGAACAGACATACCAGTCAAGCCAACTGTGATGCAGAGATGCACAGTCTTGTGAATATTAGATGGAGTCATGAAATCAGGTGATGTGATCGCTTCTACCTGGATATATTTGCAATCTTTTTCTGTAGGTCTTGTATTTTTTCATTTTCCAAGATTCTCGACTGTAAGTGTCAGTGGCATGTCAAGGGTCATGTCTGTGTTCTGTAAATATCTTTAGTTTCTAAAATTAAAATATTTTTAAATTTATTTTAACAATATCTTAAATGAATAAAATCTAGATTTTGTTTTAACTGACTTTTCCTGCTTCCCTTTCTGTCCCAGCCTGTGGTATTTGGTACCAGAATTAGTCATAATTAGCCCTATAAAGACAGTAGTAGACATGTCAGGTGCATTATGCAGTAAGGTTGCAGGGATGCTAAGGCAAGTAACCAGGTATCATTTAATGATACTAAACAGCTGAAACACAGACTGATCAACTTTGAAACACACCTGAACAAAGCCAAACAGTGCAATGCAGGCATAAAGGTCTAAAGTAAGTAAAAGAGACAGGCCTAAGTTGTAAAACTGAGCTCAACAGGTACAGAACCTTAAAAAGAGTAAAACGGGCTGTCACAAGATGCACACAATAAGGACCTGAGACAGGATTTATTTACAGATTGCATTTAAATATTATATGCAACTACTGGCTGGTGTCTTCATCACTTATTGCAGCAACGACAAGAATATGGCATCACTTTCCAAACTGTTTATGTGAGTCTAATTAAGATGTGGCTTACAAAATAAATGAACAAATTATAAATATTATAATCCTAAATATCATAGATTTTATTGTAAACATCAAACTCATTGGTTGCTGAAGCTGACTAATCTAGGATTGTGTTTTTAGTAATTATTTCCTGTCTCTTTTATCTAAATTCTTTCTACTCCTACTACTCCTATTTACCTTGCTCCTTTTCCATCTCTTTTTCTGTCACAGTTTGTTGTGTAGGCACCCCACCTCCCTGTCTTTGTCAGGCCTAATGTTCTCAAATGGAGGGAAATTAAAACAGGGAAGCCATGCATGTCGCACCCTAACACATCCCCCTGCGGGCTATTGGGCCATGCCATGCATACTGATGAAGGCAAAGCTTTTCTACTCTCCACTGACTGCTTCCTTCTTTCATTAAGTACATCACAAATAAAAAGAGATCAACCAATGCCAGAGACAGATCAAGAAAATATTGGCCACTGATACATGCAATTGGCATGCACTCTATTCCCACCCATTCCAAGCCTTAATTTTAGCTGAATGCTGATTATTTCAACTTCATAAAGCAAATGTCATTCACTCACAAGCTAGACACCCATCCATATAATCACAAAAATACCTACACAGACCAAATGCCTTTTAGCGGGAGGACAGGCAGAGTTTGAGCTTTTTTTAAATCCCATTTGGCTAATAGCGTCTTTGAACTTTTAAGTCAATCGAGAGGCATATAATGAATACACAAGTATGTGAGCATAAATTGATTGATGGTATACTGGGATTTAAAAAAATGGAAAAACATTTTGAAAAAGGGTTGAAAAAGTAGTGAATTTAAGATATTTTAAAGACAACACATTCTCTGGTGACAACAAATAGACCGAAAACTATACAAGAATTTGATTTCAGAAAATACAAACTTTTTTTTTAATTCTTATGTTTTATTTGGATGCCATACAACTCAGATTTGTAAGATTTGTAAGCTGTATTGTCTTACAGCTAGATATGTTTAAGAAAAACTCCAAGCCTAACAGAGCTTGCAACCCTTTGGCCCAAACTGTCATTAACTAGATCTAAATTCTATCTGTTAACCGTGGCATAAACTTCTAAGCAACCATTGCAGGCCTCCATGTTCCAATTCAGTGATTCAGAGTTGACCCTGAAGGCTAAACTTATTGCCCAGAGCAATGAGATTCAACCATGTTGGCTCAAAACGTGACCAGTCGCAGTCTCCTAGTGCTCAGTTAATGGGCTGGCCAGAAACTGGCTTGCTTCAAGCACTGGAGACAGTGTAAACTATTAACAGCTCACCATGGGGATTTATGCTCAAACCAAACCCACCAACCAGTCCCATTATTCATTAGACAAGAGCATTATTTATTGCCCCCTGGCACAAACACAAGCCGATTAATAATTAAGCCTTTCCATTGGCCTGTGTATCCTGTGAATTAGATGAACAGACTTGAAGATATGATTTGGAACTAATTTCATTTGGAAAGATTAATGGACAAAGTATATAAAAACAACACATTAAAAGGTATCTTCTTTTAATCACAAAATACTGTAGGTAGCTGCTACCATAGTTTCAAATCCATTTACATTTTCCCAATATTCCATTTACATTCGTACCCGACGGTTAAAGTAAATTTATTTAGATTTTGTGGCAAGCAAAACAAAGAATATGATCAGGCATAGGTAACATAGGTGAAAACCTACCAATGTTGTCCACGCACCTGAAGATTATTTATCTCATGAGCAAACACAAAGAGAATTAACACATATCCAGTTAGGTAGTTATTTAGTTACAGTGAGGAAATATGTATTTGAACACCCTGCAACTTTGTAAGTTCTCTCACTTCGAAATCATGGAGGGTTCTGAAATTTTTATCTTAGTTGTTCACAGTGAGAAACATAATCTAAAAAAATGGAAATCACAATGTATTTTTTAAATAATTTATTTGTGTGTTACTGCCACAAATAAGTATTTAAACACATGCCAATCAGCAAATATTTAGTTAGTCCACCTCTAAAAATTCTTCCTCCTCTCCACTTATTATGGTAGTGGTAGCTCAGTGGTAAGGGTGTTGGACTATCAATCAGAAGGTTGGGGGTTCAAATCCCAGGTCCACTGAAGTTA
>JAOUQT010000022.1:12107177-12124875 GCA_025769995.1 Xyliphius kryptos
CCTTCACACTCTGCTCTTACTGGTGCAATGTGCAATTAATGAAGATTGGCCACCAGGCTTGTCAATTTAGCCATGAATCCTCCCACACTAAAATGACAGGTGTTTCAGTTTCATTGTCTTACTCCTGTAGATGCAAATACTTTTAGGCTTTAGATATATATTCATGTCGATGGTGTGTTTGTGCACCAGTCTAATATGTGTAACCATTATGCTGTAGTTGGTGTTGCACTGTTGTAGTTTTTTGGTGTGTATGAAAGATAGTTAGATTCAATGTGCTTATTTCTTGGAAAGTCAAACATTATTTCACGTTTAAGGAAGAAAAAGAGTGTAACATCATTGTGCAGTGCAAGCTCTGTCTGCCAGCTACTAACGTGCTTTCAGTGTCCAAAGACTCCACTTCCAACCTAACTAGGGTTGCCAGATTTTCACGGGACTGTCCCGGTTACAGGAAAATGTACTCTCAAGTGTCCTGGTTTTTAAAAAATATCTAAACCCCACCCCCAAATTGTCAACTGATAATCTCCTATAATTCACCTAGCATGTCAAATCCCACATAATGGAGATTGTCGTTATGATAATGTAGTTATTAGTTCATATAGCAATAGCTAATGCTAGATTTAATGCAGTTCCAGGTTTACAGACAATTTAGGCTATTTGTTACTGGAATTCCTCTGTAAGGCTACTCAGAAAAACAGCTTACGTAATGTTTAGCCTTAAGTACAACATGGATAACATAATAGTTTCAGGGTATTGCTTTATGGCAGAGTGTCCACTGAACGATGAACCAGACGTAATTCTGTGGTAGGCTTCTTATGTGTGAGTTATGACAGACAATTATTTGAAATCTGTAAGTGAAACGAAATAATCACCACCTCTGAGCTCTATTTAGAGACATTCATTTTTAGACAGCAACCTATACAACAGGCGACTTTATTCCTCTCACCATTAAAACAATTTAAAGTTACAGTATTTGATTTATTTGTTATTTTGGTTATGGATTAAATGTTACATTGCAGATATGATTTTTATTGTTCCTTACACTTACTGGAATGCAATCTCAACTGCCCTTAATTTTGTTCTCATCCAACCAGACACAGAAATCAGTTGCGTATGGACCATGCTAACCCACGACCGTGTGCTACTTCATGAATCACACATCCTCAAGTTTAAAGACGGTACCACAACAGTCAGAAACATCAGTTACAATAATGACTCTAAAGACAACCTCTCACTCAACACTGGGAGTTCATTGTGGACTGCAGAAAAATCACACTCATGTCCAGATTAGTGAAGCTGAGGTGGAAGGTTACCCCAGCTTCTAGTTCTTCAGTGCCCACATATCTGAGGATAAAGAAGGCACAACAGTGTCTTAACTTCTTGAAAAGACTGATAAACCTTTCACCACACATCCTGATGAACTTTTACTGATGTACCACAGAAAGCAATCTATCAAACTGTGACTGTGGTACATCAGCTCCACCGTGACCATGAAAAAAGTGGTGAGGAGGGTTCAGCACATAATTGGTGTACAGCTACTAACCATCAGTGACCTTCATCACCAGTGCTGCGCTGAGCACCCAGTATCATCACTCAACCAAACCACAAACTGTCCTCTGGAAAGAGCTACTGAAGCATCTGTGCCAATACAGCTTTGTCCCAATCTCTTTATCAATCATGCACAAGCCAGCATGCTGGAACCTATGACTAAAATCGTAATTTGGGCCTCACAAATCCCATCTCCAGTCCTCACTGTGTCTGGGCTTCCTAAAGATACTAAAGTTCTAGATGCTACATCTTTTTTAAGTAAAAGCCAAGACAAAAAGCATAAGAAACTTACAGTTAGAAATCCAACTCTGAGACAGAAAATTAATTCTTAATCTGTTTCAATCCTAAATAGCTGAATGAAACACAAGTATTATATAACCTAAGTGAGATGTGTGCTGTTTCGTATGTTAATAACATATGTTAGTACGGTTTATACCTGGGGGTTTCTAATCGCCCTGTATGTATATGTCACCTCCCCAACACAAATGATTGGCCCTGGTTGTATTTGGTCAACAGTGAAAAGTGGATTGTCTTCCTTTTAACCTTCTATTTTAACCTTGAGATTAGACTTTAAGACATGATTGGTCAATGCCCCAGACTAATCACGACCTTCACTTCATTCAGTGTTTTTATCACTGCTCTTTTTATAACTGTTTTAAATAGTTTTGTCCCTTTTTTTTGCCCTGCTCAAGGAAATTTTATGTAACCATGTCTACTAGTTTACCTCCCTAGTAAAGAAGGCATTACCAGAAAACTTGCTGTGTCAGCCCTATCATCAAGGAATTATCACCAGAATGGATGAACAGTACATTCTTGTACATTTAATTCTTTTACCAGCTTCTAAGAGTGCCACTTGCTTATTGTTGGCCGTATCAGAGCAAGAGCCCCAGTGGGTGGTGCTTGCTTAGAGCCTCTGGAAAGGGTCTCCTACCAACATCTCAGCACAGTCAGTGCAGAAGTTCTGAACCTGATTTAGGGGGCCCTATATTTTCAATTCCCTTTTCTTTTGTTATGTTTTTATTTGGGGTGTTAGCTTATTCAAAAATCTTCCCAATTAATAAACATAGTAAACAACATTTATAAATCAACTTACACACATCAATGTTATTTCATGTTTGCAGCTAAACCTAATAGAATCATATTGGGCAAAAAGAAGAGTTCCACAACCAACCCTTGTGCATGTGTAAATGTATTTTTAGCGTGGACGTAGATGTAAAGTTACATCTCTGTGTTTCTTGCCATTCCCTTTCCATGGTCATTTAGACAGTTGATAAACATTACTACACCTAAAAACGAATAAGTAAAAAAATAATAGTTCTAAGTATTTATTTCTCCCAATGTAGGTTTTTGTAAAACAAAGGTCTGTCACATATCAAGATACAATAATGATCAGCGACAGAATTTATGAGGTTTTATTAATATGTTGCATTGCATACAAAATGTCTAACCCATCTCTAGCACAATTGTAGTATCTGTAAAGGGTCACAAAAACTGCCCAATCCTGCAGATTCCTTCATTCTTTACAAAATCAGGTTATGCAACTATGCTAGTCCAAGCCTTCATCCTCCTGACTTGAATGATCAAACCAGCTTATCTTCAGTTTAACCAGCCCAAGAGAGCCAATGCTACTCCAATAATCAATCTCTGGATCTGCTCAACTTCTACCCACACCCCCCTCCAACCCAAGATACACTCGACTCGTTTACTGCACTTTAGTGACAATTGCCATCTGGTCCTTCAATCTCACAACAGTGCCAATTCCCTCAAAATTTCCTTTACCGCTGCTACACGTTAAAGTAATCTTTCAAGCTCCATTCGTAATGTAAAGACTTTAAGCACTTTCAAAATAAGATTCAAGATTCACCTCTTTCAGGAGCACTTGGTATAAAAAAGACATAATAAAATATAAAAATGGTAGAGGAAATGTAGGCTATGAAACCATATAAGTAAATGATTATGAATGCTAAAAAAAATCCTTTTAGCTGGTTCCACCATAACTTATGGACTTGTTTTTGTTCTTTTACTTGTAAGTCACTTTGGATAAAAGTGTCTGCTAATTCATTAAATGTAAAGGATTTTGGAGCCTTTCCAAGCGCTTATTGAGCCACCCTAGACAGACCAACAATCTACTGTGGAGCAAAAACAAACACACAAACAGGGCAATTTACACTTTTACTGTTACACAACTGTGGTATGAAAACCAGAGCTCCAGCTAAAAAAAAACAAGGCAAACACATAAAGACATATTTAAAGCATTAAAAAAATGAAACGCTTTGCCAAAAAGTCAAATTCAGAACATTGTTGCTATTATTGAGGAGCACTAGCAACAATCACACAATTTCCTTTAAGATACAGTACATAAAATTATGAATTTTTGGGGGGATTTTCTAATAACTTGTGAGGACTTCTTGTATTTCATTTGCAATTACGAAGAATTCCAAAGACAAGATAAATACACACTACTCAATATACCTGATTTTGTGTAGAATTCCAACTCCAGACCGCTATGGAATAATCATTTTGATCATTTTTATGTTCTTTTGCTTTCAACACATTCCACTATCCACTAAATAAAGATTATCAGCTGAAATATTTTATTCATTGAGATCTAGAATGTGTTATTTTTTAGTGTTCCCTTAGTTTTTTTTTAGCAGTGTATTTTAAGTATTGCCTTTTTGAATTTTGGAAAGGGAGGTAAAATCTAAATGTTTTTTTTTGACATTTTTTGTTAAATGTGCAAAATGGCCAATAACAACACAACTATGATTTTCTAAAGAGAATATTTGCAATTAAGTTATGTTATTTTAACTTCACAGTGTTAATCATATTTTCAGAATCAGAATACTTTATTGAGAATTCTTTATTTTCTTGTAAATGCTTTCTTGAATGATATTCATAGGTAACATAGGTTACGTGCTAATGATTGATTAACATTGTAATATGTATGCTAAATACTCCTTTTTCTCTAGATACCCTTTTTGCAGTTATTGTACTGCAGTGGCCACCATTCTGAAACCAATTAACCTACTGTGTGCTGCGCAGTCACTCTATCACATATACACAAACCATTTTGGAGAGCACCTCCTGTTATACGCTAACAAATTAATTTCATAGCCGCTCATCACAGTGATGAAGTTAAGAAAGAGAGAGGGGTTGGGAGGACAAGCTGTGCACAGCCAGGAGGGAGAAAAATATAACATTTTCCAGGTGATGAATTTTTCCAATTTCCCAGAGACAAGTACATAAACTCGTTCAATTAGGAGAGAAATCTGGAAATGACTGAGTGCGGACAGCCAAACGGCCCCAGTCCTGATGGCTAATTTTATTGAGTGGAAAATTGAATCAAATTGCTTCATTGAAACAATCAGCCTGTACTCCTCCACAACAAACCTACACACACGCACATGCGCATTCTAGCTCTGTCTATTCTTTCAGTACACCCAGTGTCAGTATTTGGCCAGCTTTTGGATTATTTGGCATTCCACCCATTCCAAGCCAAGTCAGCACAAGCTGTGCAGTTTCCCTTATCTTTTTACACATCTCAGTCCAAATTCTGTCACATTTCAAGGTTAGCATCAACACTTGAAATTTCAAACAATGGTGAACACAAAGAACACTGATTCCTCAGCGACTGCCTTCTGAGCTTTCTGAGTTGAGCAATTCAGACTTAAACCAGTAAATCACTCACTGAGGGAAGCTGCTTCAATGCATCCCCCATGTTGGGCATTAGAAGGGCCCTCTGTTCCCAGCTACAGTAAATGAACCATCTGCTCCATAGTGCCAAATGTAAGGAGAAACAGTCATTTGATCTCGCAGCAGCTCTCAATTAGGGAACAGCAGATATGTACTTAGGAAATGGCTAATATGCCAAATATCTACATAAGAAAATGGCTAACACATCAATGTTGTTGATATACAACAAATAAGCAATCTAACACAAAAATAAATAATTATAAAAATACAAATAAAACTTATATTTGTTTAATTCACAAATCACATAAGCTGACATGAAATAATGTAACTGTTTAAGTTGTTACCTGAAAAACAAATTATTATTTTTAATAATATTTCAAAATAAATAAATTAATTCTAAATTTTATTAGTTGCCACAATGGCAAACTATAATAATATAAAATATAGCTTATTTGGTTTCTAACTTTTGTTTGGCTGAAAGTAAATGAACACTGATTTGTATACATTAAGTTTTTTTAAATCACACTTTTTAAATTCTTTTCTTGTAATGTATTAGTGCACAAAAGTTTCAGACTTAGTTTCAGCAGTTATTAAGAAAAACTTCAAAATTCCAGAACTCCTTACTCCCATAGTGGTAGAGATTGGCTTTCACTGGCCTCAGTGCAGCATTAGCAGAAATCAATATAGTTCTATGATCCCAAGTTCTCTATTCATGTTATTTCACACCATCATACCTCTTAATCGAGGTCTAGTTAGTGACAGATCAATACAACATTTCCCTTGGCCCACAAGGAATAACACAAACATTTGTGACAGAGCTACATATTATGGAAATGAGAACTACAGGTTATTATGATTACCAGCCCCAATTACTCACCAAATTAGTTAGCAATACTGCAATTGATGACTGCAAAAATACCATTCCGTGATATTGATTTAGAACAGCAAAGTTTAAATTAAAAATATGTATTACTGTATATGGCAATCACTGTTTTTATTAAAAATCTCCAGATCAATCAAGGCATGCATTAGGATGATTGAAACTTTTTCACAGAACTTTAATTCTGATATTGCTTTTTCTATGCCACATTTCACAAAAAATTACAGCTCACAAATGTTTTCTTTAATTAGTTCAATTTTTTTAGATTTTGTGTTCAAATGTTGCTTCAAAAATTGTTGATTAAAAAATGTGAACTGAGATGTTCTTGGGTCATCTTTAATGCGCTACTTATTTAGATTAATGTTTATGTGAGATACTGCAAGGACTAAAAAGGTTGAGGTTGAGATCAGGCTGTGTAGGTTACTACTTTTAAGTTCCCTAGCACTGATCATGCTAATGAGTGAAACATGTTTCAATGTACCTTAAAAACAAATGGAAGCAATGCATAGTTGCACTTTTGGTAATTGTAGAACATTAAGTAAGAAGTGTTAAAAAAAATCTTTAGACAAGTCAAAATGATCAGAGAGACTACTAATTCTTTTTCGTCACTAAGTTTAATATGTATTAATATTTTTTCTCTTCTTAATTCCTTTATTTTTTATTGTCTTTTGTATTAGTTTTTATTAATTTATTTAATTTTAATCCCCTTTTTTTTCATGATCAGTTTGTTTTTTTACAAACCAAAATCAGATAAATAGTGTGGAAATAAAATTAATAAATCTCAGTGTTTAATAACATTTTCATTGACTTTCGTTTTATTGCAGACAGTATAACACTGTAATATTTCATGTTTTGCTTGGTCAGTCCAATTTGTCATCAACTACCTATTTTGATATTTCAAGCCTGCAATAGCGGACAACAATGCATTTACCACTTTTTAGTGTAATTCCTTTTTACCATACTTAAAAAATGAGGCATCATTGACACCACTTTAGAATGCTTTTTGCAGCTACATATTAAGGTGTGCAACAATACAGGGTCGATGTTGCCACATTTTTCATTTAAAAATGCCCCAAAATTCCTTACCTAACAAAATTGTGTTACTAGAATGGAGCCAGCAGAGACCCCTCTCTTGGTCAATGAGGCTATATACTGTCAATACAGGTCACAGCTATCTATGGAGCCAGTTTAAACTTCACAGCATTTTTGTTAAAGTAATTTCATGGGGACTTTAGATTAAAAAACAAAATAAATATTCCTGGGACAGTTAAACTTTCCCACAGTGCTCGGTAGCGCAGTACACTACTGGTTCCTTAAGGGTAGTCTAAAGAAGCTTTTTTACTGGACAGGCCTTTTGCCACAGCTGCGTGCCAGACAAATTACAATCCCCTGGCTGGTAAGCAGGAATCACTCTAAATAAGTTGATAAGGGTTCTCAGGCAGTAACCAAGAGTGGTAAGAACAAAAATACATTGTTTAACATATGTGAAGAGAAGAAAATGAAGAGCATGTTTGAAAGCCAAACTAGCCATGTGCAACCTGCCCTCCAGCCTTAACCATCTCTAAAATATCTGTATTAGGCTGAACATACAGTACGCCCCCCTTTAAATTTTTTACTCTTCGTTTCATTCCAGCCATTTGCTAACATTATAGAGGTTTATTTTATTTCTCATTAATGTACACTCGGCACCCCATCTTTACAGGAAAAAAATATTAAAAAAGAAAACCTGAAAATTACCTGCAAGCATCCCTTTGAGCTAGAACAGCCATGAGTCTTCTTTGGAATGATGCAGTTTTTCACACTTGGATTTTGTAATCCTCTGCCATTCTCCCTTGCAGATCATTTTCAGTTCCGTCATGTTAGATGATAAATGTTGGTGGACAGCCATTTTCAGGTCTCTCCAGAGATGCTTAATAGGGTTTAGGTTGGGGCTCTGGCTGGGCCAGTCAAGAATGGTAACAGTTCCTCCAAAGCCACGCCTTTGTTATATTAGTTGTGTGCTTAGAGTCATTGTCTTGGAAGGTGAGCCTTCGGCCAAGTCTGAAGTCCTGAGCACTTTGCATGAGCATTCTGGTTTTCTTCCAGTATATATCTGTATTTGACCGCATTCATCTTTCCTTCAATTCCAACTAGTTATCCGGTCCTTGCAGCTGAAAAACACTCCCAGAGCTGCCACCACCATGTGTCATTGGTGATTTTGTATTGGACAGGTGTTGAGCAGTGCCTGGTTTTCTCCACACATACTGTATAGAATTAATGGCAAAAAGTTAAATCTTTGACTCATCAGACCAGAGAATGTTATTTCTTAAAGTCTGGAAGTCCGTCATGTGTTTTTTGGCAAAGTCTATGTGGGCTTTCATATGTCCTGCACTAAGAAGAGGCTTCCGTCTGGTCACTATGCCATAAAGCCCTGACTGCTGGAGGGCTGCAGTGATAGTTGACTACATGGAACTTTCTGCCATCTCCCTACAGCATCTCTGAAGCTCAGTCACCAGGATCTTCAGGTTCTTCTTTAACTCTTTTACCAGGGCTCCCACGATTACTTAGTTTGGCTGGACAGCCAGGTTTAGGAAGAGTTCTCGTAGTCCCAAAAGTCTTCCATTTAAGGATCATGACGGCCACTGTGCTCTCCTTTAAAATGGCTGCAATGAAAAGAAGAGTGTAAAATGTAATGTGAGTCTGAATTCTTTTTGTACTCTGTATCTGAAACCGAGGGCTTGTGTGGATTCTGTAAAATCATTTGCAATTGTTATTCCCAAACAATTACCTAGTGGATGCAGATCATCAACTCAAATCTATTTAGTTGGGCAAATACAGCACACAGTTCAACCAACCATTGATCACTATAGTGCAGCAACTTAGAAACACCAATCAGAAAGCCCTTTTAAAGGTCACTTTTTTTTACCTCAACTTTAGGTCTGTTCCTGTCAGAAAAATTGTAAGTGGGTAGATACTAAACCTTATGTACAACTTGGAGTGGTAGAATTTTTGTTTGAGCAAAGCCTAGGCATAAGTGCAAAGAAACATAAAACAATGTAGGGTCCAGCAAACTTGTGGGTCCAGCAATTCAACTGATCTGGCTAGTTGAATGCAGCCTGGGATTAAAATATATTGTATTCATGCTGTACCAACTGTACATGAGAAGGCTTTTACTCCAAGCATGCCTTAAACTTGTGCACTTCATTAAAAAAGGCTGAGTGGAAAACTTCTTCTGCGGCATACCATTTTGAATCAGAAGCATTGTCAAGAGCAGAAGTGACCCTGTTGCAATGCAAGGGTGAGTCATATACAAATTTTGACACACCCCATTAAAGTGTGATAAACTGTGACATAATATTAGTTAATAGAACGCCCACTGAGCTTTTCTGAACAAAGATAGTCAAACAGATTAAGATTGGTGCCCTGTTGCTAAGTCTTTGTTGTATTCTAAATAAAGAAACATACATACATACATACAAAAGAAAGTATTTTTTTGCCTGTATTTGATAATAAACCATTGCTCACCTCTGTTCTATCCACTACAGGTTGTGCCAAACCATACCACTGAATACATAGCAACTGTTCAATTTGAACACTAAAAAAACAAGGCTGCTGGATCTGAATAAAAATACTTAATAATGGCCTACTTGCATTTATGGCTATTCATTTATTTTCTACAATACACAAAATAATTTTTCACAGTATTTCATCAAAATTAATGTGTGTTTTAAAGTTAGACACTTTCAGAAAAAAAAATGGGTGAAATATTTAAAGCAACTTTTTGTTTCTTATTGTTAACTTTAGGAGAAAGTGGGTAATAAACATTGCCGGGACTACTTTCATGTTTTACCTCAGAAAAAGGTTCATAACAGATCATTTATACCAGATCACTAGGAAGTACTCAACCTGCAAAAAGATTTACGGCCAGTGTGCATTTTCTTGGCTTTTTAATCACCAGCCTAGGTCAAGTTTACATCCGGCCACGCTGCGTACATCCATTATATTATATGTTGGTGGTGGCACCATCCAGTGAGGTGACCGTGTCAGCACCAGAACTGTCCTGACAAGCTACCAAATCAGTGGCGGGAAAGTTTGCTTTCTGTCACGTTGAGCCTCCGGCTGGCAGTGAGGCGAGCAATACGGCAAAGCAATTAATACAACAAAGGCATTTATTAAAGAACAAAAATGAACACATAGCATGACGACAGCTTGAACGTAAAATAAAACACCACAAGCCTGATGCCAGTGGAAGCAAGGGAACTTAAATGATAAGCGGACTGCTCTAAATGTGACAGCCAACAACAGTGTACAGAGTAAAATTATTAATGACTAACTAAGGGAACACATAGGAAAATGGGCAAAACAACCAGAGCAGGACAAAATATGGTAGCTTTAAACAGGAGCATCTGAAATAAATTTTGATGAGGATTACTAAGTGTTATCATTGAAGAGGCACACTGGACAAGCACCTTGCTGTGCATGAGCTCAGGCCTATTCTTAGCTAGCCAACAAGATTGTAGTTACCACAGGCTATACAATTAAATATAAATAAGATGTTTTTGTGCACATATACATGCCTAATGACTCGTTTTAGCATGTGGGCTACAATAAAAGTTAATGTAATCAAGTGTGCATATAAAAACATCAGGATAGCCTGTGTGGTTAATTAACCTTATGCTGCATAGCTTCTTTCAATGTAGTTTTCTTTATGATTGCTTTTAGCACAGACATGAGTACATAATGTAAGTGTTACTATACATGATTACTATATTGTGCAGGTAGTGGAAACCAAAGCACTTTAAAGACAGCTAAAAATTTGATGGCAAATAAATCCTAAATATCTAACATTCTCTTAGGTATACAATTAAATATAAAAAAATAGAATTTAAAACCTATTTAAACTTCTAAAGGTAGCAAAAATGCTGATTTTCTTTTTTTTTTTGTAGAACATGTGACAGTTCAAGACCGCGTCCGATGTCCTTTGAATCACTAAATTCTTACTTTTGACTACAGATTGCTATCATTAAGAATAAAAACAGGGGAAATGCCAAAATGGTTAAACCAATATCTGCAAAATCCTTTTGAGTCCAATGGCTTTTACGTCAATTTTTCCCTTTACTGTCTTGCATTTCTTTGCCACTGGGTCCTGGACTTCCTGACCAACAGGTCGCAGTCTGTTAAAATCCCCAACACCTCTTCCACCACTATAACCCTCAGCATCGGTTCCCTCAAGGCTGTGTGTTGAGCCCCCTCCTGTTCACACTGCTGACATATGACTGCTCACCTTCCCATCCAAGCTGTCATTTTGTAAAGTTTGCGGATGACACAGCAGTGGTTGGATACATCACAGACAATGATGAGTCCATCTACAGGCAGGAGGTGGAACATCAGGAGGGTTGGTGCAGAAAGAACAACCTTTGCATCAACGTAAATGAAACAAAGGAGATGATTGTGGACTTCAGAAGGGGCAGAGACACCCACCTCCCCTACACGTTGGAGGATCTGTGGTGGAAGTGGTCTCCAGCTACAGGAACTTGGGTGTCCACCTGAGTAACAACCTCACCTGAAGCGATAACACTTCCAGTCTGGTAAGAAAGCCACAACAACGGCTCTACTTCCTCAGACGGCTTAATTGCAGAGCATTAAGTGCAGAACAAGCAGACTGAGGAACAGTTTCGTACCAGAAGCTGTGAGACTCAAACTCCTAACAAACACATACCAGTCACACCACAACACTTTCCCCTCACTGATCACCATAAAACTTCTCATCTATCTACCTCATACTTCACTTACATGTTAAAAGTTTACTTATTGGCCTATTTTTGCTGCTAAACTTAAATGTCCATATCCATAGTGGTGTGATTTATATATATATATATTCTATTTTAAAAAAATGAATAAAATATTTTGGCCATAATTTTATTTTTATAGTATTCCACATGTGATGAAAATGACAATAAAGCCTCCTTGAATCCAAGCAGTTCTTCCTCACTCGTGTCTGTGTTTGTAAATGACCCTTCATAAAAGCTGTATTAGAGGTCATGCTGTGCGTCACTGGGTCAGTTCCCATACAACCTTGCTAGCTGCTCTCTGTTTTCCAGAACCATATTTCCTCAGAAACTGGGCATGCTCAGTAGAGTGGCCCTGAATCCCCACTGTTGATCTTCTTCTCTCACCTGTGGCTTCACAACAGGGGCTCCGGCTATTCCCAGATCATAAATCTGTCACGGATGTTGTTTTTGCTTCTCACCACTGTATCGTGTGAACTAGCTCTTTAACCAGTGGCCTAGGCCATCCTCTATGGGTGTGCTGATTTGTTATTTAAAAGTATGAGGAGGGCAGGCTGCACTGACACATTAAAGGCTTAATACTTCCAGTTTTCATTTCATGTGTGTGGTCCATGCGCATCAGTAGGGTTTCAAAAATATATATTTGTCTTTAAGGCTTTTTTTTTTTTTTACTGAATCTTTTGTATACTTTTCTTTAGTGTATTTACATTGTACCTGCTTTACAAACTGATCATTCCAAGAATGACTCCCGTAAAAATATTTGGGCACAAGATATTTAAGGTTAAAAAGAAGCATAATGTAGCATTTTTTCTCTTTCAGTTTTAGCTACTAAATATATGTTGTTATGCAGCCAGCAGGTTTATTTGTGCGAGTCTTGATTAACTTTGTCTGGCTCCAAGCACACTTAGGAAAGGCTCTTGCAACCTCAGGCTCATTAGGCAACAATAAATTGTCTATCCTTTCCATAGTCTACACATGCGCAGTCTAACAAATTTCCCTTAAGATCCAGTAATTCTGATATTAAGGCAGTAGAATCAATGATGTGCACTCTGTCTATAGTTTCCTGTTTACGGCTTAAGTCATTAACAGAGGAGCTGAAAGGATCTGTGTTGTTCAAACACTGGTTACTATCTTTCCACATCAGTCTGTGTTTTTCATTTGAGTACAATGTCTTGGCCACTTAAAGCAGAGTGTCTTTCAATTTCCCCTTAACAGAAGGAAATGGTCAGAAAAGACAGATATATAGTAGTGAGAATTAATTCTAAGGCATGTCACACCGTTTCTGCTTGGAGTTGTAAACATTTGAAATGGTGTGGTCTGTTAGTATTAATGTTGTGGCAATTGTGAATTTAAAGCCATTTTCTATTGTTATGTGAGTAAACTTGTGACCTTAAAAAATTAGGTTGTCACTGTACATAATTATACTTTCACTTTTGGAGTACTTCACCTGCTAACAACATTATTACTTAAAATTAAGGAATTTATATTTTTAGACTTAATGACATGATGCATTCAGCGGAGTAGATTTGTTCCAATAAAGTCAGGCTTACAGCCTGTATGGCATTGCTCAAGTGTGCAGCCTGAGTTCGGAGTCATTTACTAATTTCAGATGGGTAGACATGGGAGAGGCCATCTCGGAGAAATTTAGCTTCTATTGTCTTTTTTTCTACATGCGCCCACGGACTTACCTTTTCCTGCTTTCATAAACATCTCCTACAGTAATTTTTAAAACTACTACAGAGTTTTATGTTGTTGTTGTTGTTTTTTTTGTCTTATGCCCTTTATATGTGCATACACATGCATGCATGCACACACGGAAAACACAGATAGAGGATGCTGACAAAAACGCAACTACATCACGTTTATGGTTATTTTATGTAGGATACATAAGTTAGAACGCAAAAGGCCCATCCTAGTTTTATGCCACAGCTACTATCTTTTACGGTATCTTCCAAATCTATATACTATCTTTTTGGTATTGTTCAACCAAACAACATTCTGCATTAACCTCATTGTTTTTGCCTTTCTATAGTGTAAACATATTCATTTTACATATAATATAATTACAATATATTTTTTATTTATTTAATATTTTCAGGCATCATTATTTATTATCATCATTCTTTATAAATGTAATATCAAAGTTCGGTTCAGTTTGTCTTGTCTGCAAAATATATGTAAAAATAAGTTCGAATTTTTAAAATGTCTTTTTGTGTGTGTGTTTTGACTTTTTTCTATATTGCAGAACTAGATTTGAGAAGTCATGTAGGTCTGAATAACACTTTTTGTTAAGTTTAATAAGAAAAAATTTCTATTAAAACATTTGCTATATTGTACAATGGTTGCTCGTCAACTTTATAAAAGCATATCAATTTCTATCATGCTTATGACTGGTTTCTGGTTTCAATTTTTAAACTAGATAAATATCTTACCCAATTGTTCATACATTTGATTGATGTCTGGTAAACTAAATAATTTCTATAATAATTCATTATTTTCCCCTTAATCCTAAAAGCTTGTGTCAGGTTCCCCATGCCCATCCATAGGAGAACATGTCGGGCAATGGGATAATACACCCTGGACAGGGTGGCAGTCTATTGCTGGGCAGATACTCTCAAACACACAGACTACAGGGGCAACTTACAGCAGCCAATTTACCTTAAACCCATGTTTTTGGACCCAGATTGATATCCGAACCAGCAATTCCCAGTGCTGATAGCAAATGTGCTAACCACTAAACCACCACACTGCCCATTTCTATAATTATTCATCTTATTTTTTATTGTTTGTCACTTGTTCTTTTATTGCATTTGGTCATTGTCAAGCTTGTACATGTGTTTGGTTCTGAATTGTAAAAGGCTGTGTACTAATAAAATACTATCGATTGTACAAGACAGGTAAAAAGACATTTTTTATAAAAAATCTTTTTTATAAATGCATGACATCATATACATTATCATGCTGGGAGAGTAAAAGACCTGATAAAGTAAAATATGTAAATGTATTAAACTGGGTTTTTTTTTCTGTGTTCATTTTTTGTCTTGTTGAATTTTGCATATTCTGATGTGTTTTAAGGAAACTTTTAAGCCAATTTCAAATTTATGAACCTGGTCAGTTATTCACTTTTGTAAAAACTTATACAAAGTTTATGTAAATATTGACAAAACCGGTTTTAGATATTAGATAAGTTATACATGTTGATTTTAATACATTCTCATTTAACTTTGTTTTAATCCGTTCTTTCTTACACAATATACAGTACATTTTACTTCAGTGACAATCAGAACTTCAGTGACAATTTACTTTTGTGGACTCATATTTGAACTGACATTGCAAAGAAAGAACAAGATTAAAACAGGAAAGTTGTAAATGTGAAAGTGAATCTAATAAAGCTGAAAATAGTAAAAATCCTCGTGTTTTAACTGTTCTTAACTTAGCGTTTTAAGTTATTACTGAAAACAGTAGTTTTTACATCTGCTCATTTAGCTGATGCTTTTATCCAAAGCGACTTACAAGTATCCCAACTTGATTGGGGTCAGAACACAGCGTTGATACTAGAGCAATTAGGGTTAAGGGTCTTGCACAAGGACCCACATTGGTAATTTCAGTAATCAGGGATTTGAACCCACAATCGGTCAGATTGATAGTTCAATACCATTACCACTGATCTATCACACCCTTAAAAATTTTGTATTTTGTTTTACAAAATTATTTGACATCATGTTCATTTCACTAATCAATTTTACCACTTGAGAGGTTAAAATATTGACCACTTAAAAGTTGTTATAATTTTGGATGCAGTTCTTTAAAAATAAATATTTAAAACAGTCATTTACATGTGCACATACAAATAACTTTATTATTTAATCTCTTTTAACCATTTAAAAAATATATATTTTAGCACCTACAGTAACACAAATCACAAATACATTTAAAGTTAGTTATGATAACTAGTCCATTTTGTTCATAAAATAATTAAATATCTTAATTAGAGAAAGATCATGTGATGTATTTAAAATGAGCACTTTAAGAGGATATCTGAATTTTGTCCATATACTGATCCAGGATTATATACCTGCGTCATTGTATACCTTCTGATTGTAAAGCAGTTAATATATAATTGTATAAATGTTGTGTAAAAAGAATTATACATTTATAAACAGTTAAATGATCTGTGTGTGTGAAGTTTGCATGGCTTAAACATCTGAAGCTATAAATTGCTTTATTATCATCTTTATAAAAAAAAATCCGTGCTTCATTATGAATCCGAGTGTGTATGCGAGTGTAAGCAAAGTCCTGTTGTCACTGCAGACGTGTGTGTGTAGCCTAGAGGCGAAGTGTTCTCACGTAATGGGATTGGTGTTTGAGACTGAGGCAGTATTAACGGGGATAATTGAGTTGCTCATTCAAGCGCAACAGAGCTCTGTAAAGAAACATGGAGTTAGACTGGTGAAGCTGCCTCTCGCTTGCTCTCTTTAAATGTCTGTCTTTTCTCCGTCTCATAAAGGGAATGTAGAATCTGTCCTCCTCCAATGCATTACCTCTTGTACCATAAGGTACTGTTTGTAAGACATTAAACAATCTGGCATTCCAATTATCAACAAAAGCATTGAAATAGTGCATTTGGGATTTACGAGTTAAAAAGCTACATTTCCTTTTATGCCATTTTTTGTTTTCTTTTTAGCTTCTTTTTCTCCAGATGGCAACATTCTTTCCCCTGAAAGATTTATAGCATCCTGCCATCTCCAAAGCACCACGTTGTGCCCGTGTGTGTAAAGATTTTGAATACAATTTTGACTGCAGCAGCTTGTGTATATATACATTCATTCTTACAGTGGTTTTAGTGTGTGTGTGTGTGTGTGTGTGTGTGTCTGCATGTGTGTATGTGTATGTGTCCCCACATACAAACAAACAGGGGTGTCATGCAAATAAGCATGTGTGTGTTGCACTCACGGGGCGAGGCGGGTGGCTTGTGCGCTCAGCTGCGACCCACTTGCTCCCTCATTTTCAATCTCAGCCCAATTAATTTAGCAGAATTAATCTCTCGCTGTGCACAGACGCTCCAGACACACGCGCACACACACATACACGCACACACACACACATCTTTTTGCCACAGTATGTGGCACAGTGAAACATGAAATAGTGTCTCATGCCACCATCCATCTGGCATCTTTACACATGCACACACCTCCCTCCTCTCTGACATTTGGAAATGAGAGAGTGAGTGGATGGGGGATGATTTCCTCAGCTAATGAAGAACTTGCTGTGTTCAGGCAGGCAAGAAAATGATGGCCGCATTGAAGGAGTATCTCTGTTTCACAATCCTCTCTGGTGGATGATTTACACTTCAAGTTTCATTTAATCCTAAATACTAATAATGAAGAAACAGGCCCAATCACACAGACAGACAAAACAATTATGTGCTGTTTTTTCAACCGACAAGGAATAGACGGCAAGATAATTTAGATATAGCTCCATTTATCCCATAACTCCAAAGGTAAACAGGCAATAGAAAAAACAGGTCAATATATTTGAAGTCCAAAACAACAATTAAATTTTGTTTTTCTGTTCATTAAGCAAGTGTACTTGTGCTGACGACATACTGGGAAATTATATTGCCACATATTTGATAAGAACGTTGCAATCATATGTAAAAAAAGTTTTTTTTCTTTTGCTACTACAGTATTTTAAAAGTTCAAAAGTTTTCACCAAGATATGTGTTATTTGAATTCGTGTGTGTGTGTGTGTGTGTGTATGTGTGTGTGTGTGTGTGTGTGTGTGTGTGTGTGTGTGTGTGTGTGTGTGTGTG
>JAOUQT010000022.1:12125325-12144166 GCA_025769995.1 Xyliphius kryptos
ATACTCATACAGTTAACGATCGGGACTCAGATTCAATCTAAGTCTTCAAGTCTAGGCTGAAAACTTATTATTAAGTCAAGCATATCCTTCATAGTCCCCTATAGTTTGTGGCTCAGAGCCGGAGGGTTCGTGGTCTTAGAGTGTTTTGGTAAACTGGGATGTTTGGATGCTGTTGCCCGGCCACTCTCACGAGATTACTCAGGTTTTTTGACGGTGGAGTGGCTGGCTGCTTTATGTCCCAGGCCTCCCTCATGTCTGTGTCACCTTCTGGTTCTACCCTGTAGTTATGCTGCCATAGCGCTAGTCTGCCGGAATTTCTGCTTGCTTTCTGCATAACTTCATAGTTGTTCATGTCTAACTCTCTTTATTCAGTTTATGTACTGTAAGCACGGTATATATTTGAAATGACAATAAAATGTCTTGACTTGAATTATAAAATTTGAGTTTATATTTAACAAGAATTTTGCTTCTAAATACATGAGATTCATAATGGGAATTGTCATAATTCCTATCACAGCAGCTTTTAAACAATTTCCCAAAAATGTACTGAAACTGCCCATATCACACAGAGTCACACACAGATATTTCAGGCTACATAAGAACCACATTTTAATGATACTGGTTAATTTATAGCATATTACAGTATATCATTAACCAAATATTAGTGGGGGAAAAACAAAGAAATGAGCTTATGAATGCCAACAATAACTGCAGGAGACATTATTATGTACACAGAAAGCACAAAAATACGAGAAGGGACATAATAATGGCAGTGAAATCAGCTGTGCACTGGAGTGTATACCTTCAAGATTATCTTAATTGCACCCATTAAAATTTATCTTATAGACATTTACTTATACAAATTAAACAGTAAATCTCTTCAGTTAAAATTGACATGTTCTTGGACTGATCAAATGTTATTTTGGGTTGGCCCGTTGTGGCAATGTGTAATGTTTCAATAGACCACTTATTGGATAAACATTAGAAGAGGGTAAATATGGAAATGGTTTCATTTAATTATATGTTATTGGTATTATTGCTGCTGTTGTTGTTATTCATGTATTATTATTTGATAGTGCTGGCTCCTGACACTATGCTTCTGATCATAGCTTTAGACAAGGAAAAGCTTAATGAATAATTAATCACAAACACGAGTTAAAAAAATTGGATTGGATTGTTAATAATCTTGACGTAGGTATGTGATACCTTATGCAATTTCACTTTCTTTATCAGCTTCTGACAGGTTCCCTAAAGGATTTGTTCATTTTATAATTAATCTGACTTGTATTTATAACCATATATGTAAAAAACTTTAAATGTTTTCAATGCATCGGACTTCTTTAATTATTTCATAGAATGTTTACAGGTGTGACTAATACCCATCACTGTTATCTATCTGTTATTACACTTTATACTAACCAGGCTATTTTGTATTGTGCCAGCTAGCTAATCTTTGATATAGAGCTGCAGATTTTTATCCCTAACTAATATATTAACATTTCAGTTTTCCAAGGTGAAATTATAATAAACATTTTAAAAGCCTTTATATTGTCATATATACACTATATCACTGCAAAGTGTGTTTTAATTTACATAGAGTACTTATTGTAGTTGGGATTTGAGCACAGGGTCAACCATGGTAAAGTGTCTCTTTAGAGGGTTAGAGACTAGATTAAGGGCTAACGGTGCCAGCTATGAGGAAATAAATATGAAACGATGAGCTACAGATCAGTAACCCAGTAACCACTGTGCCACCATTGAAAAGGAATGACTTTGCCATTAGTATGTAAAATCTTTGTATTTTTTATAAATCTTACTTTTTGTAGCATTGTTGGATTAATTAAAGAAAATTACCACATTTTTTATTTAAAGAAAGATTTGATTTTAAAGCTATGACTCAACTTTTACTACTGCCAGTATGAGATTCTTTGTTATGAGATGATCAGAGAGCACCTTGTCATAGGTATCCAGAGTCTCTGTTGCATCTGACAGTGGACAAACATGGATACAATGAATTTCAAGTCCAAATGGAAATATCCTCAAAATAGGCTTCAAGCCAAAAGAAAGAACAACACAAAGCTACAGAAATACCAGACAGATGTGGAAAAATGCATGAAACCACACCCAGTGCATGTTCCACACACACACAAGTGTTCAAGTAATGTAGGCAATGTAATGCTGTCATTTGTGAAACTAAAATGATAGTAGAAGAAATAAAAAAAAAAGGATCTAAAGAAAGCATGGAGACATTATTCTTGGGCTTAGTGTCTTTTATAAAAGCTAATGTGTTCTGGCAGAAATCAATTTGGCCAGCAGGACAAATTGGATACATGGGCTGCAGTGACAGCTATTCCAGCATAACTTTAATCAAAAAAGCTACACGGAGAGTGTTACCAACAACCAAAAGACTGGGTAGACTGAGCAACACACCACAGAGTTAAAAGGGCAAATCCCTGCGATATAGACCATAATGGGATCGTAGAAAAACAGCAGGTGTATGTTGTGCCAGGATGAGTGACTTCCCTGTTCAGGTTAACAACAATAAAGCCCAATGCAAGCTATCACAACAGCAGAGCCCAACTTCAAATAACAATACACCAAAGTTTTAAGGGTCTAAGCAAACTAGAGGGGCAATCAAATCGAACTGAAAGCACTTGACCAGGATACTGGATAGCCTGGAGGAGATCTGTCTGACAGTTTATAGAATCAGGTTCTGCAAAGACTGCAGAAGCGGGGCCGAAAACTAAATGACAAATGTCAGTCAAAATATTATCAGTACAGAGAACAAATGTGCAGATCTAGAAAAGATTAGGTCAATCAAAGAGATGTCATCTGCCAAAGATGTGGCTGAAGTAAAGTGGTTCATTAAGGATGTTCAACTATTGTGGCGAAATTGTTTCCAAATATTGTAGAGATTACAGGGCCCATCGGAGACCTCCTGAAAACGTGTATTTGGCGAACAGCATAGCAGTGTACCTTTGAAAAAAAGTGAAAAATTAACTCTGCTCATCAGATGTCCTTACCTAGTAAAGCACAGAGTAACTGACCGGAGTGTTAGCAGACGTTATCTTTTTATGGACTGGAAGGCGTCTTATCTCATCTTCAAGAATCTGGTGAATGGAGTCCAGTGGCTTTCATATCCTAAAGCATGACTGAAAGTGCAGATACATGCTTCCTGGTATGGTATGGTATGGTATGGTATGAATTTATTGTAAAATCTGCAATATGTACAAGACATACACAGAATGAGATCCGGTCCTCTCAGATCCACAAAACATAACAATGATATAGAAACTTACAGGGAAAAAACAAACACTGGACTATTGCACAAGAGAGGCCCTGTTAGAAAAGAATACAGAACATATAAAAATAATATACATGAGGGAGGTAAAACAATATACCCTAACTGAAAATTCCTGAGAGGAGAGCTGTGAGAAGCATTGGGAAAAAGACCCTAGCACAAGAAAAAGCACAGTAGGATATTACACAACTAAAAGACTAGACATGCCACAGGGTAAGGTGTAGGTGTATCCCCATAGCGTATACTGCATTGTCCATGTGTCCATTATGTCCATTTAGTCCATTTTGATGTCCTTGGTCCAATTCAAAGTCAAAATTTGAGTGCTGACAGCTCTGCCCACTGCGTAAATCATGTCAGGCAGACTTCACCTTGAAAAGTTGGAGTCAATTGTGTTTAGAGACAATTTAATTAAATCCATAATTTCTTATTTTGTAGGGCAGAGTGGAGAAATCTCCCAGAGTAGTAGTATACTACACAAGACAGGAGAAGCTTAGCAGCAGAGATAAGGGAGAGGAAAATGCGACCGTCTTCGTCAAGAGTAGGAGAGTTCCAACTTCCATTATGTTACCAGCAGCCCTTGTTACCCACAAAGCAATGGGGAAGCAAAATGTGCAGTAACGATTGTGAAATCCTTGCTGCTCAAATCACTAATGGCATATAGAGCATCTCCTCATGCACATGGGGTTTCACCAGCACATCTCCGGAAGGGTGCAACATCCAAACACTCCTTCCAGTTTGTCCAAACAATCTCAAACCAGCATGGCCAAACTTGAGCGTGTTTGAGTTTAAGGACCAAGAAATTAAAAGACAACAGACCGCAGGATACAACAGACATCATGGAGCATGGGAGACACCCCTCTCTGTAAATGTCAGAGAGTTTGGATAAGGAATGTACCACACACAGGTTTTGTTTCTGGTTCAGATAGATACCACAGTCATATATGATCCAGACGTCATCAGGTAGTCTCAGGAGAAACCTTTCTCATCTGGTGGTGGTGCTTCACCCCTGCAAGTCATTTGCACTGTGGACTATGTATCAGGGTTGGCAGGGCGATCAAGCATGTAAAAAGACACGTGCATTTGTGCAGTAGTGATGTTAGTATACACAGAGCAGAATAAACTCCAAACCACAACAGAGAGGATTAGGTTGCCTACCCTGACTCTCAGTCAGTGTATGTACTTTTGTTGATGCTCAATTGTTACTGAAAAAAGAAAGACAGAAGAGATGTGAGATGGTGTGTATTGTGAGTAAGAAATATGCACTATTTAAGACATGAAATGTTATAGTAATGAAATTAGTTTAAATATGTTCATGTCAAATCTATCTATCTATCTATCTATCTATCTATCTATCTATCCAGGCCTTTTATTAATAATTAATAATTAACTACATATTAACAAAAAACATATATACTTAAAATTAGCCATTAATATTAGGACATACAGATGTATGTGAAACTTGGGAAACTTATAATAAAATACTAACGACTGAGACTCATTCCAAATTACAATCCAATATTATGAGCAATTTGGATTAAGATTATGGTATTAAATAGGAAATTTATATCAGTTAGTATTATATGCCTTATTCCAAAACACATTCACTAGGAATTTTCCACTAAGTACTCGAATAATGTGTGAACGTAACGTGTAAGATGTAAGTAACTTTAAAAGAATTAATGAGAATTGTCTCAGGAAGGACATCGTAAATAAGCACCTCACCACGACTGATCTTAGATGCTTCTTCCTCCGCCAGTCAGCAAGGTAGCAGTGACCACAGGCTATACAAATAACAGAAAAAGTATGCTAATTTACTCATAAACATGCCTAACGATTCAGGTTAGCACATAGCCTTCTGAAGATGTTATAATGAACAGGGATGATGCAGGATGATAAAGTTTAAAGGCAAATGTTTCATATATGCATTCAGTTACATGATTTATATGTTTAATTTAAGGACATCATCGTCTGTGATTGAGATTGGATGAGATTTTAGTGTGTCTATATGAGTTTCCATGAGGAAACACTATGTATGTGTACTGAGAGGAAGAGGAAGAGCTCTTTAAACTGACAGGAAATTAACAAACACACACACACACACAACCAACATTATTAAGACCATATAAAAGTGGCCTTCAATGTCTCTTAAACATGAACAAATATTTTTCTATGTATTAAGATTTACCCCTCAAAATTCCTGCTGTTTACTTTAATCACTCCACCCATCCGTGTGCAAAATACAAACAGATAGCTCAGACTGAAAGAATGGGTGTTGGGCAAGAATGTTGCATCGGCATGTACAGAAAGCTCCAGGGTGCGACGTCTCTTTAGTCTTTTCTCTCTGCTACTCCCATCCAGTTCCTCTCTACTCCTGTGTTCCTTCGATTCTTGACATGAGGCCCATGCCAAAGGTCACCTTTTACGTCATCAGGTCACTTCCCTCACAGACTTCCAGGTCACTTTCTGTTTCCCAGATGCATATTTCCTGAGCAACTGGACATGCTCAGTGCAGATTGGCCCTGAATCCCTGCTGTTGTTCTCCTGCTCTCACCTGTGGCTACATAACAGGGGCTCTAGCCTTCCCAGACCATAAATCTGCCATTAATGTTGTTTTTGCTTCTCGTCACTGTAGCGTGTGAACTGGCCATTCAGCCAACGGCCTCAACCATCCTTAGAGATTGCGCTAGTTTGTTATTTGAAGGACAGAGAATGCAGGCTGCAGGGATGCATCAAGATCTCTATACTTCTGCTTCTTTTACCTTGGAGCCTGGACCATGTGTGGCGTTTATGTGCATGACTGGGGTTTCTAAAATAGTGCATTACCCCCTGCTATCTGTATCTTTCCATATTACTGTTTCTGACTTTCTCTTGTCTTAACTTTCTGTTCAGTTTTTCCACATTTTGATTACTTCCAAATAATGCTGGTTCCTAAATGACTCTTAGCCTAGACTATTGTGTACATTGTACACATGAGAAAGACTTCCTTTCAGATTCAGCATCATTACACAAAACAAATCTTACAGTTACATATCCAAGCAGCTTGCACAGCTTATGCTTACTTATGGCTTCCATTTATATGAAGTTCTGCAGCCGGGATCTCTATTCCAAAGAGTCTTGATTAACTTTGTCTGGCTCCAGGCACACTTAGGAAAGGCTACTTCAACCTCAACTGCATAATGCAACAATAAACTGTCTATCCTACCCATATTCTGCACATGCACACTCAAACAAATTCCCCTTAAGATGCACCACTTCGGATATTGAGGCAGCAGAATCGATTCGGTGCACTCTGTCAACAGCATCCTGTTTACTGCTGGAGTCATTAACAGAGGGCTGGGAGGCTCTACATGGACCAAATATTGGGGACTGTCTATACCTCATTATATTTTTTTTATTCAAATCTTGACTAGTCTACCAGATTGTCTCCTTACCCAGCACAAGAACATAGGCTTTACAGTTCAGGAGTGTGAGGCTGCTCCCATAACAATGTGTAATTATGTAGTATGATTTCAGACCTAAGTTTAAAACAAGTTTTTATATTTTTCTTTTGGTTCAGTCTACGTTACACTCAATTGTTGCTGTTAAACCAACCTAAACTTTAGTATAATGCATGAAAAATTGTGCATGGTGGCATTTACTGAATGCACAGTTATATTTTGTTCTAATAAAGACTTCCAGAGATTCCAGCTAACTTTTGACAGACATAAGCCCATCTCACAGAATTTCTGCTGCTGTTGTTGTTTATCCTTCATATACTCACAGACCAGTAGCTATTATGCTCCTTTCAGATGATTTGTCTCTTGGAGTTTGTGTTCTCTTACATTCCCTCTTTCCCTATTAGTTGCCCACAAACTTACATATACTCACATACAATATGCAATGGCATTTGGAATCCAAATATTTATAGATATTTGCAACAGAAACATCCAAGGCATGTACACATGGTATAGTGGATTTGTAGTGGGGGGTTTATGTATAACACTAACTCTTAGACATTGTAAATAAGTTTTAGATCATGTTAACATAAATTTGCTAGCAAATTCATGCAATTCAAGAGGTTATAACATAATATTTTCTTCAAATATAGAAAGGCAACCAATAATTACTGAAACTGAGCAGTTTCTTCTCAGTCTGCCAACTCCAAACTACACAGAACTATGCCACAAAAAAAATATTAGCAGATGGCATTGATATAAAAATTAGTTGATTAGGTAATAATTTCAACAATAATCACTGATTTCTAATAAAACAGGGATCTTTTTGTACAGTGAGGTTAAAAAAAGTCTAATTCTAGAGTGGATCACTTATACACTTCATGTAATGTTGCTGGTACTGGAAGATTCACTCGAAAGAGGCCCTGAATATGAATATATGCACCTTAGATTATGTAGAATGTTTGTTTGGTTTAGATTGCTTCATGCAAACTGAAGTTTTGGAACCAACAGTACATTCAGGCCCTCTTTTGACTGAATTACTTGCTAAAATAGACCGCTCTGCTTTTGAGACTGCTAACTGTACATCAATTAAGATTTTAAATTTAATGGTATACCAGAGGGCATCGGTGACTGCACTCCTAAATCAGGAGTAGCTTCATGGAAAAGCTTGGAGGTACAGACAGTTCTAGTCTCAGTTATAGTATCAGCCCAACAAGCAGGCAGATGTAAATAGTAAATTAAGAGGTTTACAATTGTATTAGACATTTTTGTTTCCCAGAGTGGCCTGAGTATGCACAGAATTCTCTGTACAATGCAGCCATTAAGCTCAACCCATTCTCATGTTTTGCAGGTTACCAGCCTCTGTGAGGGAAGTGGAATGCTTCTTCAATTCTTTCTACGTAAATTTCTTACATTGTATAAATTCTTACACATGAGTAAACACATTTCTCAGCAGACCCACAAGCTGAAATAGAAAGTGGTACAAGCAATTAAGCGGTATATGAACCATCAAATTGGTGAAACTCCATAGCACCAGTCTGAAGATCAAGTATGGGAGACATCGAGGGATGACAAAACCTGCTGGTCCGCAATATAGAGAGGCTATTGTATGGACCCAGTCCCTTACATTTACAACCACCACCAGTCAAAACTCCACTTTCTTGAACCCAATAAGACAGCCAAGGCAGTCAAACCCAGCACTAAGTCCTTAGTTTCTACCCATACCATTGTTACACTGTGTTACTGAGCTATTATTTGGGTATTGTTGTCAGTTTTTTCCTTAAATACTCTTAACCGTTTTGTTTTGTTTTCTATCTATCCCATTGCCTGATTTATTTTGATTTCTGGATTTTTGGTGTTGTTTTGGGATAATTGGTGCAGTGGTAGCTCAGGGGTTGGTCTACTGACCCAAAGGTTATGAACTCTTACCATTCTTATTCATTTAATGCCTCTACCCTTGCGCAAGGCCCTTAACAGTGCTTATACATACAGAATATTCTGTATGTATATAATAAATGAGATAAATCTGCATAAGCTTGTCTCCCAAATGCCATATATTTAATGATGTAAATATTTGCCTGAACTTGTACTTTACTTAACATAATATTCACGTGCATTATCTTGGCAAGTTTCCCTAACTCAAAATTCAGGACTCAGTTTTAAAAATCATGGACTTAACAGCCAGGCATAATTTGTTTAGTTTTATTTTATAAAAATGCAAAAAATGGAATCTAATTTAGAACCAATTTAAATTTTAGTCTTTTTGTCAATTTTCTGTAGTATACTATAATAAACCTGTAATGGTATTACATTATCTCTTTATATATAAGAGAGTCTTTATATAATCTATATTGCATAATGTGCTCCATGCCTGCTGAAGGACTTTCTCTCTCTCTCTCTTTCTATTTTCTCTTTATTCACCCACTGACAATAATGATGAGCTATGTGTAGTCAGCCTGAAGATGAGATGCATCAATCTGTCTGCAGACAAAGCTGATTTGTGATAGATTTTGTTTAAGACTCTGCCAGAATTGTACATTGTACATCGTTACAAAGAAGCAAAAGAACTATTGTGTTGTCCTGCCTCAGAAAAATATATATTGTATTAAACGTTAAATAAAGGAGAACAGATTTAAAAAATTAGGAGCGTTGGACAAACTTGAAAGTAGGAGCTCAATTAGTGACAGTGATATGTTCTGCATATTATAATTATTTAAAAAATTTATTACAAATGGGCCACTCCATGCAGGACCTGAAAATGGGAGTGTCACACTTATCTACTGTACTTCTCCATGTATGGTTGCTACATCCATATCTATTTTATTCATTTATGTTTTCATATACGTAATGTTTTTTTAATCTGATTAGCAACATGGCAGATCCGGGACCTATTGCAGGAATACTGGGAGTGTGCCGTGTCTATAGCTTGCAGAGAATGCCAGTCAGACTGGTTTAGAGGTGAGAGGAAGCCAGACAGAATGGAGGAACCCTGCAGGAAGAGATTGTGAGGCAGTGACCCAAACTCAGGATAAAAATGGGGTCTCTGGAGATCCGAACTGGCGAGGCTACTCACCGTGCCTTCAAGCAAACACTTTTTTGTACTCTGCAATTGGGGAATATTTGCAATGCAATTTGTCCATAAGAAATAAGGTTCATAGGATTTACCGCTGTTTGACCTAAATTACTTTTTTGTTCAAAGTAACGGGTTTATCAGGTTGTACCATGTCAATATCTCAAAACATAAAAAAAACTTATTTAAAAAATACACACCCATTTACATGCTTGGTCCGTCACCTTTGTTTATTTTTTTACAGTTGAGAGCTCTCTTGGGATATTTGCATAAGCATGATTTGATTGTCTGGCGCCAGCTCTGAAATATCTGCATATACAGGATTTGAAAGGCTGGTTCTTGGACTTAAATATTTATTGGCTCATGCTTGTACTGCAACTTGAAACAGTGACCATTTTCAACTATGGCAAGAATAACTGTTTTCACTATTTATGTTGGTATTATACCACGGGGTTCATGTCTGCTGGGATGTACAAGCAACTATAGAATTGATGTGGCAGCCATCTTGCATACGTTTAGTTAAAAGCAAGTATTATCCAGGCTCTGGTTGATCTGTCGGCATCCTGAAACAGATGGTTTGAGACTTGGAAATGGTTAATAATGGCAATAACGCCAAATAATCAAAGGAGGGTATTTTTTTCTATGCTGCCAGTTTGTCCAATATGTCTTGGTGTGTAACGATAGGCAAGAGAACTTTCATATAGCCTACATATGGCAAATTAATACGTTTGCAGGATATAAAATGCTTTATTTTGATCCTGAATAAAAACCCTTAGTTTGTTATAAAACTCTTTCTGTGTGTAGGCTATGTCCTGTTGTCACTACAGTAGTGTTTGTGTATCCTAGAGGCGATGTGTTCCTGCGTAATAGGATCGGTGTTCGAGACTGAGGCAGTATTAACGGGGATAATTGAGTTGCTCATTCAAGCGCAACAGAGCTCTGTAAAGATGCACGCAGTCAAACTGGTGAAGCTGCCTCTCTTTCTCTATTTTTCTGTCTGCCTCCATGTTGTCTGTGTTTTTTCCTTATTCGGTCACTGACGCCTTTCTTTGTACTTTGTACCAGATGCACCATGCATACTGATGTAAGTAATGGTTAAATAAAAGGGGTAAATAAAAATGAAATTCTTTGATTTCTCAACTATTGCAGTGCAGTGTTCTCTGTCCTCCCAGTAAAGGCTACATTCTTCTCTAAGGGAAGAGATTTACAGGAGGCTTGTTTCTCAAGCAGCACATTGTCACACCACACACCATGGTTCTGTGTGTGTACCCAAGAGAAAGAATTTGAATACAATTCTGACTGTAGCAGCTTGTGCATATATATATATATATTTTGTCTACCAATGTGTATGTGTAGACACGTGCACACACACTCACACATGCAAACAAACAGGGGTGTCGTGCAAATAAGCATGTGTGTGTTGTGCTTGCAGGGCGAGGCGGGTGGCTCACGCACTCAGCTGCGACCTGCTCGCTCTCTCATTTTCAATCTCAGCCCAATTAATTTAGCAGAATTAATCTCTCACTGAGCACAGACGCTCCTGATACACACACACACATAGGCACACACACACATCTCCTCCACACAGCGTGTGGCACAGAGAAACATGAAATAGTGTCTCATGCCACCATCCATCTGGCATCTTTATACACACACACACACAAACCTCCTTCCTCTGTGACATTTGGAGATGGAGGAGTGAGTGGGTGTGGGGATGATTTCCTCTGCTAATGAAGAACTCGCTGTGTTCATGCAGGCAGGAAAATGTTAACCGCGTTCGTTTCACAGATCTTCAATACTTCAATACAACTATCTACTTTCACTTCAATACTTACAGAAATAAATCTGTTACACTGCAATCCCAAAATATTATAGAGATCAGTGATATTCTTTGAAACATATTCGCTACTATAGATAGTTACTAGGCTCTAGACTGTAGAGACAAAACCTAATGTGTATAATGTGACACTTGTCTTGCATGTTGGAAAGAAAATGATACTTGGTGTGGAAACGCCATAATCCCTTTGTGATGGTTGGTTGCACAGATGAGCTTCAAGAGATAGGAATAAGCTGACTAAGCATCGCAATCTCTTGTCAGCTGTTGCAGCCACGGGCAGTCGGCTCCTAGTTACTAACACTCCGGGCTTTTTTTCAGCAGCTCATCTGGAAACATGTCAGTGACAAAATTATCTCTTGCCCCTAATTTTAATATGAATGGCACCTTGGAAATAATATACTTTTTAAAAATAACTTATAAATTCACATTGGATGATAGAAATAATAATGATGAAATCATATAGCAAGCAATTACATACAATATAAAGACCTATACAATATTTTTTTAAATAAAAGTACGTATTTGTGGCCAGTTGATCAGATCTGAAACACAGATATTTTATTTAATATTATTATCTGAGTTCCTCTTTATAGCATAATTTCAGCCTTTGTTTACTGGGCTTTGGGCCGAGGTTGTCCAGGCAACTGGTGGCTTGAAGACCGGGCATGATTGGTTGCCATGGATCACAGGTGCCATGATGGCCAGGTTGGCATAGTTTCCAGTAGAATAGGCAAAAGAATGCCAGCTGAACACCACCTCCAGCAACACAGAGATGGACGCATATTTATGAATGTACACAAATACATTCCAAGCCACTTGTCTTGCTCCGATTGCACACAGATGTGAAACCAAGAACTGGTCAGAATTTGATTTTGGACACATGTGACCTTTTTAAGCATATTAAATACATCTGCAGTAAACATACAGTTGGCCTCTGATATACATAAAAAAACACAAAGTGCAAAGAAAGTGCAGAAAGTGTTGATCAGACCCCTAGTCTTGATTCCAGATGTCACAGATTCTGTTTGAATCCCCTGCAGTTTCACTTCAGGAGCTGATTTATTCTCAGGAACCTGAAGCAGATGGAACATGCCCGACTATGCAGAGTCAGGTCTGTTATATGATTCCCAGAAGAAAAGAGCAAACTTCCATTAAAAATTCACTCAGTGCTGTGAATAAGTAAAACAGGAGTAGTGTTTTGATTGTATAGTGAGGAATTATAGCATTGTGTTGCTATGACACGCTTGTCTTTCTTTTCAAAAATAACCCTACAAATATGCCTAGTTTCCACTAGGCCTCTGTCAGACGTCATATCTTAATTTGGTAAAAGGATAACGTAAATTATTATACACTTCATTAATTATATCATTTATTACGTTCTGTAGAGCTGCTTTGTTTAAATGTTCCATTGTAAAAAGTGCTACAGAAATAAAATTGAATTGAACTGAAAATATTTTGCATACCAACACACAGGTGTGCTTGCTGTTTATCAAATTAAGACCTCATATCTGCATCTTATTCTAGCTTTCATGTTCTTGTCTTGAGCCATGCTTTTTATTTCAGATAATACCATTTTTGAGCGCACTATATTTCATGCCATCTCCATCCCCTGAGCACTAAAAAGCACACCAAATCATCTTAAATCTCTTTTTGCATAAACATCCATAATCTGGGTGGGTTTCCAAATGTATAGTGTAACCATAAAAGGATATAACAAGTAAATAGGTATCATGTCCATCTGGGAGTCCTAAGACACTTTGCTGCTGAATTTCCCTCATGGGAGCCCTGGAATGTGCAAAGTCTGGCCATTTGGGAGTGGGCAGTGCTTTTTTAGAATACATAAATTACAACACTGTCAATGCACACCGGATAGGCTCAGCATAAACGAGTGATCATGGAGGACTTCAGGCATCAGGATGGAGAGGGGCTTCACAAACAGCCCTGCTTACTGTCATCTGCGGAACCTACCACAGGTCATTTAGACACTGCGGAGGAGTCGTCTGTTCCTGGTGCTTGAAGTTTGTTTGCATATCAAAGAGCGCAATAAGTCTTCCGTATCCACATTTCTGCCAGACATATCCAAAGGCAAAAAGTATTGCTGAAACAATATGCATGCACAACTGCCTGTCCTTTTCATCCGTTTGCCCTGCAGTGGTAGCACATTATTTTCAAGTGCAGTAAGAGTCTAGTATCTAATAGTTTGAGTTGCAGTAGATATTACTATACATTATATTTTAATGTACACAATAACTCATGCAAAATGTATCAGAATTTATTAGCAAATCCAATAACAAGGTTAAATGGCTGCCCTTTCTTATGACTTTGTTTGTATCACCTGGGCTCATTTCTCTTAAGATCATGTTTAACAGTGCAATAATTGAATAGTTAATACTGCAATAACTGTACAATATTGGAATAATTACATAAATACATAATACAATGGTGGCTAAAAAAATATCTGCATTTCAGTTATATTAATCTCCAGTTGGACGCATTTTCTTATCAATTATCAATTTGTGTATCCCCATCTCCCCTAGTTACTGCTGTGCAGGTTCAAATGTGTTGTGAAATTAATAATAAATAAAAATCAAATGTTTTATCAAAAGTAGTGTGTATACTAACATAATAAATTATAATTACATGTAAATTTAAGGTTACACAAGTGGTGCACAAAAACATGCAAAACTGATGACAACATTGACGACAGCGGGTGAATTGATTCTGGTCAATAGACATGTTATAGTGGATTATGTGGTAAATAAGGGATTAAGACAGCGAAGCAGTCATGGCTCAGAGATCAGCCTAAAATGTTTTAAATGAGGAACTATGAATGCTTGTTGACAAATGAACAAAATATACTGAAAGACAAGAGGTTTATGTTGAAAATGTTCATTTGTTCAAGAACTAAAAATGTATTTTATCATTTAAATATGAAAATGAACACAAATGATTAAATTATTTAGACTGTCATGAACTGAAGTTTATAATAATTTCATTACTATATGCCATATATTTGATCCTCTACGTTTTACACATTACATATATGGTAAATTGCATAAATATACAAAATACTATTATTTATTCTAGAATAAGTTCAAGTCACTTGCATAATCATTGTTTTCAGACAATGCTTCATTAATTTTGTAATGTGCACCTCTAATTAAAAAAATAACCGAAGCAATTCTTGGAAAGGTATTGATTGCATTTAAGAAACAGATTAGAAAAAAGATAATCATGAATTTATATCACTTAGTTGATATCAAAACCGAGAAAATATTATACAATATTACTATTTACAGTACTGTGCTAAAGCCTTAGGCACCCTATTGTTTCCAAATATGTATTTACAAAAAAACGGTCTTATCTATTTTTAGTCAGCCGTGGCTTAATGGATAGGGTAAAGGGCTGGGGACCAAGAGATTGCTAGTTCAAACCCCACTCTAGGCAAGTCATGGCTGAAGTGCCGTTGAGCAAGGCACCCAATCCCCAACTGTGCCCCAGTAGAGTGCAGCACACTGCTCCAGGTGTTCAGCTCTGGATGGGTTAAATGCAGAGAAAGAATTCCCTACTGGGATCAATAAAGCATCAATTATTATATTTTCTGCAAAGCTTACTTAATAATTAACTTATAAAACTTCACAAACTGCAGCCTGGACCATTGTTTAAATAAAAACACACCAGACAGTCATTCAGTTTGGTTCTGTTTACTGTGATACTTTATAGTGTTTTTATGTAGTAAATCCATTAGAATTTCTGCATATACAGTATATGACCTAAAACTAGATAAAGAGAACCCAGTCAGACAGATGATAGTAAAAATATATATATCCAGTATAAATTAGTCCATAATTGTGAGTGGCAAAAGTATGTGAACCTCTAGGATTAGCAGTGAATTTGAAGGTGAGATTAGAGTCAGGTGTTTTTAATCAGTGGGATGACAATCAGGTATGAGTGAGCACCTTTTTTTTTTTTTACAGAACATGTATTTATCAAAGTCTACTCTTTACAACACATGTTTGTGAAAGTATCATGGCACAAATAAAGCAGATTTTTGAGGACCTCAAAAAAAAGAGTTGTTGAAGCTCATTAGACTGGAAAAGATTACAAAACCATATCTAAATTGTTTGTACTCCACCAATCCACACTCAGACAGATTATGTACAAATGGAGAAAATTCAAGACTATTGTTACCTTTTCCAGGTGTGAATGACCAACAAAGATCAAGACAAGGCATGCATTGCAGGGTTGCACGGAGAAAAACACTGCTCTCCAAAAAGACCATTGCTGCTCATCTGCAGTTTGCTAAAGATCACATGGACAAGCCAGAAGTCTATTAGATTAATTTTGTGGATGGATGAGGTCAAAATATAATTTGCAGGATTCTAGAATGAGAAACTTATTCCATTTGATAAAAATGGTGGTGCTAGTAGTATCATTGTTTAGGCCTGATTTTCTGCATCTGGGCCAGGAAAACTTGCCATCATTGATAGGAACAATAAATTCTGAAGTATATTAAAGAATTCTCAAAGAAAATATCTGGACGTCTGTACATAAACTGTATATAGAGAGAGGGTGGGTCATAAAGCCAGACAATGGTCCTTAGAACACAAGTCGTTCTACAAAAGAATGGTTAAAGAAGAATAAAATTGAACATTTAGTTGCAGTTATTGCTGCCCTGGGAGTCACATCAGATAATAACAGATAATAATGTTCCCACACTTTTGCCACTCACAAATATGTAAAATTTGATTATTTCCATCAATAAATAAATGACTAACTATTGTTTAACTGGGTTCTCTTTATAAGAATGTAGGACATGTGTGAAAACCTGATGATGTTTTTAGTCATAATCATGCAAAAATATAGAAGATTTATAAGGGTTTACAAACTTGCAAGCATCATTGTATATAAATATACACTAAATTATATACAACATAATACACTGGTTTAGTACATATACATTTATACTGTTCCTTGTACTTATGTTGCATTTGTTAGGTTTAATAGAAGCGCTGGCCTTCAACAACATACTATGAATTTATGTGAATCAATACAAATCTCTACACTGAAATGTTCTATACACAGACTGGACCTAGTTTTCCAGGAATTACAGTTGCTGCGAGTTCTTCCCTAATCGTACTTGTTAATACAAGAGGTGCCTCCAGAAAGCCAATATCATCTTGATCAGCCACTGCTGACATCTAGAGACCAAAACGTGGTACTCTCTTTTCACAGTCAACCCAACCTTTACGTCTTCATATAGATGCATAGACTTTCTATGCATCTATATGAAGAAATATAGATTTTTATGTCCAATAAAACAAAACAAAAAAAAAAACAAATACATAAAGTCTTTGTTTCTATTTAAAATGAAATCATAACCATGAATAACACAGGTAGTTCTACTGGAATTAGACACTAAAGCTTTAGAATATTTCCAATGAAATGTTGACTGGCTCCATTTTTTGTAGTCTGAGCACGGATGCTATGCAAACTTTGCTGAACTCACAAGAGTGAATGACTAACCAAGTAATAGTCAGTTAGACCGTCAGCATAATACCTCTATATTAATTCTCATTCATGTGTATGTGTGTGTGTGTGTGTGTGTGCTTGTCTTAGTATATAGTTGTGATGAGCAAACATTTATGGAACACTGACATTATGAGAGCATTTTTCATTTGGACATTTTGGGTTAACATTATTTAAAATGTCAGTGGAAGGTCCTCACACATATTGAGATAACAGCATGTGTGTGTGTATGTGTGTGCTACTATCTACTATCTGAGGACCAGTTTTTAAGCTTCAAAATATGCATATCGCAGCTAGTAGAGTGTGTACTTCTGAAAAAGACAGGAGCATTAACTGTGTTTAGACCAGGGCTGCAACAGCTGAAAAGTGATTGGGATGCTCAATCAGCTTTTTCCTATCCCATAGAGTACATCTGTGCAGTGATTACAAAGCGATGAAGGCGTTTGACATGCATAAGGACATTTATGATACTGAACCTGTGATCCATGTATTAAAACCTGATGCTTTACATCACTTGTCTAGATTGTCTTCATTTTAGGAAGTCAAATTGCAGCCAATCGATGTATTTAGTCTGAACTTGCTGAAGTACAAACCAAGCATCAAAATGTTGAAAAAAAGGTAATTTAAAGAAAGTGACTCTAAATGTAGCATGGTTGTTTGTGCTAGACGGGTTGGTCGGCGTATTTCAGGAACTGCTGATCTACTGGGATTTTGACGCACAACCATCGCTAGATTTTAAAATGAATGGTCCGGAAAAAAATAAATATCCAGTGAGTGGGAATTTTGTAAATGAAAATTCTTTGTTGATGTGAGAGATAAGAGGAGAAATGACAGACTGCTTTAAAATGATAGAAAGGCAACAGTAACTCAAATAACCACTTGTTACAACCAAGGAATGTAGAAAACCATCTCTGTTAAAGGAATTAAGGCATTTCTGAAGGTAAAGGTGGTCGAACCCTTTCCTAACATGGTGTACCTAATGTGTCTATGTCTAATTTAGAATAACCATTTTAACAACTGGACTTCTATTGGTTATTTTATTCCATTCCTTTATTAATTAATACACTCTTTATTCCTTATCTTCGGCTTAAATCACACTAGGACATGGTCCAGGGCATGCACACACACACACACGTTTGCCCACTAAGGGCCACTTTAAAGACAAGCAATTCTGCCGTCCCACTTGGGATTCAAATCTGGGTCCTTCTTGCTGTGAGATGTATTTTATTTCATTTAGTGAACTATCAAAGAAAGCAAACACATGCAAAATAGTAACCAGGAGTCTGTCATAAACAAAGAAGCCGGAGAAATGACCAGTTCACCCTCAACAAATATGGCTGCTGAAGCACGTCCTCCGAACTCAGCTTCTCCGGAGGAACATTTCTTTGTCCCTTTTGTTCTTTCCCTTTTTTATTTTAGTTGAGTTTGCTTTTACCGACTAACCACGGTAATTCATAACATTAATTTAAGAGATTATTTGCCTTAAATTGAAAAAGTATTGCTCTTTGCTATTTCTTCCAAGCTCTAGCTAATGCCTAGCATATAGTATACAGGGGTTAGACAATGAAAGTGAAACACCTGTCATTTTAGTGTGGGGGGTTTCATGGATAAATTGGACAAGCCTGGTGTCCAATCTTCATTAATTGCACATTGCACCAGTAAGAGCAGAG
>JAOUQT010000022.1:12203217-12214046 GCA_025769995.1 Xyliphius kryptos
TTTGTGATGTATCAAGAGCCACTTTGGGGTGTTTTGGAGGAGCAAGTCAGGAAACGTTTTTCTCCACCAGCATCACGCAGTGACCTGTCCACTATCCTGCAAGAAGACAGGCTTAAAATCCCTCTGACCACTGTGCAAGACTTGTATGTGTTCCTAAGATGAATTGACCATGTATTGGCCACAAAAGGAGGCCCTACACCATACTAATAAATTATTGTGGTCTAAAACCAGGTGTTTAGGTTTTATTGTCTAACCCCTGTATTTCATGTCTAGTGTTTATTTTCATTAGTGTTTGATGAAACATTGTTGTGGATTTATTCTAAATTGCTGGGTCTTATTCCTCTTAAAAGATTGTGACTAACTGGCGTGAGGATCAGTACCAGGATGATTGCAAGGCCAAGCAGATGATGCATGAGGCTCTGAAGCTGCGGCTCAGTTTGGTGAGGATCCTTCTTCCCCCTTAATGTTTCACTGTAATTATTAAGTTTGTTAACTCTTATTTTTTATTTATTTTTTTTTTTGGATATAGGTTGGTGGGATGTTCGACACAGTGCAACGCAGCACACAGCAGACCACTGAGTGGGCAGTGCTTCTCCTTGACATTATCAGCAGTGGCACAGTTGACATGCAGTCCAACAAGTAAGTGATGACGGTAGAGAATAAGTGATGTGGTGATGGTGGTTTTGCAAAATTGGCACCTATTTTCTTAACTAAATAGATATTTTCTACAGACAGCCATGTAAATTCTGTATAAAGTCAGTGTGGATATACACTCACTGGCCACTTCATTGCTTCTACCTTTCTAGAACCAGGTTATACCGCATTTTGTCTTCAGATCTTCCTAAATTTCATCGAATCAGCATGATGCTGGAATTTCACTGTGTTTGTGATCCATGTTTTTAGTAGCATCAGCCATTTGCTGAAAACTTTTCATATATACATCCGTGATGTGAATCTATAGTTCCACCACATCCCAATGGCGCCATGTTGCACTGAAATCTTGTGAATTTGATTAAAGTCATGTTCAAGAAAGTAGTTTGAAATCATTCGAGCTGTGGCCATTTGCTGCAACGTTGCATGTATTGTGCATTTCGAGATGCTCTTCTGCCTATAGTGATCACGAGTGTTTACTCGAGGTACTGTTGCCTGGCATTTCTCCTGACAACCGACAACGTTTGATCTCCAGATGTGTCAACCTGTAAAATCTGTCTCTTTCCCTTCGCATCTGAAATTTAATTCACTCACTTCCTGTCTTGCATCTCTGGTTCTGTCATTTTGGTCACATATCCCTTCTGTTTTGATTTGATTTAGATCTAAGAAAACTAAGATTCACTTGAAAGAGGCCCCAAATATTCTCTAGTATCTCTCATTACAACGAAGCAGTCTGAATGAAAAATATAAACATGGATTAACTTGCATTTGTAATCAATTGTGTAGAACCTCGACCCATTTTTTTTCACTTGTGTAGCAAACATATCCTGTTATCCAGTTAATTTGTGGCCATATTCCATTATTTTTATGGAAATAGCTTGGGGCCAATTTAAAATGTACCAAGGGCCACATTTGGCTTCTTGGCTGTGGTGTGGAGACCCCTGTCTTAAGGTGACTGCTGAGTACACTATATTTTCAAAGGTATTTGTTCACCCATACATCCAATTCCATGCTCCCAACTTTTTTGGAAACAGTTTTGTGGGAGCTGACCCCTTCCTCTTGCAACATGACCGTGCACCAGTGCACAAAGCAATGTCCATAAAGACATGTATGACAGAGTCTGGTGTGGATGAACTTGACTGACCTGCAAAGAGTCCTGACCTTAACCCGATAGAACATCTTTGGGATGAATTAGAGCGGAGACTGAAAACCAGGTTCTTCTCGTCCAACATCAGTGTGTGTCCTCACAAATGCGCTTATGGAAGAATGGTCAAAAATTCCCATAAACACACACACACTCCTAAACCTTGTGTACAGCCTTCCCAGAAGAGGTCAAACTGTTCTAGCTGCAAAGGGACCGACGTCATATTGAACCCTATGGATTAGCTCGTATGTCAGTCAAGAGAGGTGAGCAAATACTTTTGGAAATATAGTGACCAGACTCTAGATATTTCACTTTATAAGTCATTGATAAGAGCTAGATTATATTTAAAATATCAATAACTGACTGTTTTTAAGGATTAACACATTCCCTGAATTGTTTTTTTTTTTTATTCCTGTAGGTGTCCTGTGCACTGTGACCACAGATGGACACTGGACAATATTAGAAGGACAGTCGATTACTGTTCCCTGTATTTACAACCCTGAGTACAGTCAGAATGTAAAGTACTGGTGCCAGGGCCCCTTGTATGAGTTCTGCAGCAGTCTGGCACGTACAGATAATTCCGATCGGCTTGTGACAGACAGAATAACGATTGACGATGATCCGACGCGGCATATGTTCACAGTGAGCATGCGTGATCTGAAGGAGACGGACACAGGGCGGTATTGGTGTGTATCGGAAATAGGAGGGATATGGCACCAGGACAGCACCACGGCACATGATATAAGAGTCATACACGGTCAGTGAGAGATGATAATCCTGCTCTGAAAGTGTTTATTTGTTCTAACAGCAGCTGTGATGTAATGCATTTCCATTATGACAAGCGATCACTTGTATATGATAAGAACTGATTCCACACTCCAGTTATATCCGTGCATCACTCTGAGCCTGAGAGTAAATGGCAAAGGATGGAATAGAACCATCCTCAATCACCAAACGCAACCATTTTAAAAGCCAACCATCAGCTAGAATTGATTCCTACAGATTCCTGGGATTATGAAAGGCCAGCATTGGAAAACTATCAGCGACAGTCACGGGAATGCTACCCCAAGTGCACTGTCTTGCATGGCAATCAATGCAGGTCTGCTACAACGCTGCACACACTGTCCACTCTCAAGAAAAACTACAACTATCAGGTCCACAATGCCACAAATAAGCTGCTAATGCTGCGTCATAAAATGCTAGATTTACATATAATGGTATGGCTTTGTTCTGGGACGTCCCTGAGGTTCCATGCGGTCACATGGAAAGCCAACGAAGGGAGAGTGTTTGACCTCAAATTAAAACAGAGCCGTCCTTGATTAAGCTGCCTATGATGGGACGGAGGTGGGTTGAGTGTGGCTTGCTTAAGCGATGAACTTATTCTTACCTCTGGCACTCCTGAAACAATCAGACGACTATGGTCTGCCAGGGTATTAGTAATTACTGCAGCCGGGCATTGACCCATGGCCCGCAGGAACTACCGCCGTGCTCAGTTTTGAGGTTTTGATAGAGTTTTATATGTATTTGTGCTTTAGGTTTGCTCACTGCAAACAGTGAGGTGCATGCTGAAGAGGGGGGCAGTGCCACCGTGCAGTGTCTCTACAGTGAGAAACACAGGTACTCCATTGAAATGTACTTGTCGGTAGTGCTGTCGCCTCTAGCAAGAAGGTCCCCGAAGGGGCACATGGGTGTAGCAAGCTGGGAAACTTACGTGTAGTGTTCTCCCTGTGTTTGTGTGGGTTTCCTCCGGGTGCTCCAGGTTTTCTCCCACAGACTCCACAAACATGCATGCTAGGTGAATTGGAGACACTGGAAGCCCCACTGGAAGCCCAAAAGAGCAAAGGTCGCATCAGGATGGGTATGCAGTATAAAACGTGTCAGATCGCCAATGTGAGCAACACGCCATGGCGACCACTGGTGACGGGGTAAATTTATTTTCTATACCCACTTAATCCCAGTTCAGGGTCACGGAGAAGGCAGTGGCCACCCGGCAACTCTGGGTGCAAGGGCAGGAAAACTAGACAAACCTAGACAAGGTGCCAATCAATCATATTGCACACACACACATTAACACACATTCACATGTGTAAAGACTTCAGTTACCCTAGCATGCATGTCTTTGGAATGCAGGAGGGGGCAGTCGTAGGCTTGTGGTTAAGGAACCAGCCTTGCGACCAGAGGGTCCCCGGTTCGATTCCAAGTAATGCCAAGTCACGGCTGAAGTGCCCTTGGGCAAGGCACCTAACCCCTCAGTTGCTCCCCGGGTGCTGTGCAGGGCTGCTCACCGCTCCGGGCACGTGTGCTCACTTCACCAGTGTGTGTGTATATGTGTGTTTCACTGCACGGACGGGTTAAATGCGGAGGACAAATTCCGCTGTGTGCAAAACATAGTGGCAAAAATGGGTCACTTTCACTTTAGCATAATGTATATTTCAAAAATACATGCCCTATTTTTTATATTTATGTCTTATATTTTTCTTCTTTCTTGGGCTTTGAGTGTCATATTTATGTGCTTTAACCATTAAATACTACACATGATGCATTTCACAGTGCATGTATTTTTTTTCTAACACCATCTAAGTATCTTTGGGATCCAAGTTTGTCACATGATTCATTTCTTTCAATGATTTAACTATTACATGGTCCAACAAGTTAAAATGTTTTTGTTCTTTTAATAAACATGAAAAAATCATATGATCAGTTGATGTTTCTTGAAGTGATACATCAACCTTGCAATGTTGTACTGTAATAAAATAAAATTGAATTGCAATATAGCATATAATTAAGAATGAAATGACCATTAAACACAATGTTTAGTATAGCTTCAGGCTTTAAAGCATCTGTTCTTCTATCCAACGATTTACTCAAAAGCAAGCAGACACTTTATTAGCCTTTGACTCCTAGTTCCGTGAGCATCGAATCTGTTAATGAATGCTCAGCTCAAACCCTACCAACCCCCTTCCACCCCGACCCTTAATCCCTCCGGATTTCCCCTAGGAATCTCTGCTCAGCCTCTATTTCCAGAACCTCAGGTGTTTCCGGACACATTTAGCATTCCCCCCTGGGTCACCTGGAACTATAGAGGGTCAACTTTTTCCCAACCTTTCTGCAGCATCTGTGCACCCACAACCAAAATAAGAATAAAATCAGAGTTGGTTGCTAAATTAATGCCACATTTTTTTCTAAATGGAAATACACAATAATGACTCCATAAAGTATAACTTAAAGTATATAACTGAATAGATTATAAATGTGCCATAAAATATATATAGCTACTTTCCTCAAAACACATTTTCAGTAATTACATTTTAGATTAGAGTAGAATATAATTCTAGATTAAATTATTTTATAGTAGAATAATAATAATAATAATAATTTATTTAATAGTAGAATAATAATAATAATGTTTTATTTTAAAAGAGAATAATAATAATAATTTATTTTAGAGTAAATAAAAATATTGTATTTTATACTAGAATAATAATAATATTTTATTTTAGAGTAGAATAATAATAATATTTTATTTTAGAGTAGAATAATAATAATATTTTATTTTAGAGTAGAATAATAAGAAAGGTGTTTGATTGTATGAGATATTATATGAGGAATATTAGTGCAAAACAGCTGATGGGTAATGTAAGAAGTAAGAATATATCATGTCGTGTCATATGACGTCATTAAATTTTGCGAAGGTTGACTGCATATTTGTACACTGTGGGATAGGTATAAGTTGGCTGAGCATCCCAGTCTCTTGTCAGCTGTTGCAGGGGAGTCAAACCCGAGTATTTCTAGCAGCCCAGACGCTATTAACCGAGCTATCCAGTCTGCCCCAGTTTCATATGGTATGACATAAATAACTAACCAGTATATATATAGAGTGGGTTTTAAAATCTCAAATTTAGCAGAATTGAGGAAAGAATAAAATAAATTATTCGTTTAATATTGAGTATTTAAAAATTTTGCTCTATTAACATTGATTGACAAATCTGCCATAGATTTCACACGTTTTTTGTAAAAAAACAATGATCCATGTAAGAGAAAATCAACTCAAACGGAATCAAATGATGTGTATTGGGATAATCGGAAAAAATTGACTTGTCATGTCTTATAATTACAGCTCAAAGTTTTATCAACACATTTTGTTTGATAGGAATTGTCTATTCTATAATAGGTATTAGTATCACATTTATAAATTCTGGCAGTTTTATAGCTCTAGGTAACTTGAATTTGTGTCTACAAGCACTCTGACACGTGGTTTTTAAGTTGATGCTTGATTATTAATGTCATAAATGTGAATGTACAAAAGTTGTTAGCATAATTAATAAAAATATTATTATCGGTTAAATTTGATCGGTTAAATATAATCGGTTAAATTTTAAAAGTGAACAAACTACAAATTCTTACAGATGAATATTAGAACAGAAATATACAATATATAAAGTAATGTGCATAAGTCTTAGGCACCTATTTTATTTAGTAATAAATTTGTTAGAGATGTTAATTAATTCTTCATTAATGTTTCACTATACATCGATTTTATATTTCCAAATATAATTTATTCTACTAACAAAATATGATAGAAATAAAATAGACACAATATATTTCATAACAAACCACATTTCTGACAAAAAAACATAATGAGGGCTTCTGGGATTTGTGTGACAGACATAATCTTTAAGGGATCTGTCTAAGATTCTGCAAGCTGCTCTGCAAAACGTACTAAATAATCTACTTATAAAACTGCACGAAGTGTACATTGGACATATGTTTAAATAACTATTTGCTTCTGTTTACTATAACACTATATACTTATATACAATTTCATTAGTATTGAAGGCATTGTTGCTTTATTCTATGTCTTTGCATGTGTTTAAATGCTTTTCACACACACTACTGTACAGTTAAGTAAGTTCTTCTGAGTGTTCTTCTGAATTTATTGTGTACTTTACTATTGTACATCTTTTTGGCATAATGTTTGTTGCCAAATGAATATTTCGAAATATAAAATCATTGTATTATGGAAAAAATAAATATCTCTAACAAATGTAATTATAAAAATAGGTGCCTAAGAGTTTTGCACAGTAATGTTTATATCTTTTTTCCCCTTGAGTTTTTAAATTATTAAAACTTAAATTTTTCCAGTTTCTGTGACACCACTGCATAAATAAATGTATATTTGTTATATAAAAATGTACAGATTTCTTACATAAAGATGTATGAACCTCCTAATTAATCCAGAAAAAATTAGCAAGTATGAAAACTCACAATGCAAATTAGAAGCAGCTGCAGTTAAGATGTCATTGCTAACTCTCTTGGCGGATGTAAACATTAGCTATTTGGCTAATTAGCCTGTGTGTTGACCACCCAAGGGAAAGCTCTAAGTTCATGTTATCTGGTTAATGATGCCAACTGTCTTGCCGGCTACTAGGTGCCGCTGATCCTCTGACACTGATAACCAGGATCCGGTTTCCCTCACTGCAATAACAGCAGCCTGTTTAAATACATTCCATCATTGTAGATCTATAAGTGGATTCTTAGAACACATTCGCTGGGTTATTGCAAAGATATTATTTAAATCCTGCCACTTTCACTAAAATAGTTTGGTTAAAATCTTCATAACTGAATTAAATTGAAATTCAATTTGATCTATTATTGATAATATTAAAACCATGATACCTAGCCATGATACAAAACCAGTTTGTCATTTAATCAAGTAACATTTAACTCACATAAAGTTCTTTCAATTATTATTATTATTATTATTATTATGTCTAAAGGCTATTTATTGCCAAAGAGTGTCACCAAAGCTAGAAACTCGTATTTCGATCAGGCATATATTTCTGGCACATATTGTATTCGGGATAAAGACTGGACAATTTAGCATCTCCAATTCACCTAGCATGTGTGGCTTTAGACTGTGGGAATAACCCACACAAGGAAACCCACGCAAACACAGGGTGTGCTACGAAATTTTGCAGGCCACCTCTCCTGGGGTTTGAACCTGTGTCCGGTGAACCTGTCACACGGGACAGACATTAGAACATCTGGCATGTACAGATATGTGCTTATTAGGGAAGATTTTAATGCAATACTACAATTATTTCTCAGCTAAAAAGGGACCATTAACATGAATAGAATTTTCATTTAAACTGGTTTATCCCTGTCAATTTACAAGTAGTAAACATGAAATTGGGCACGCTCAGATCCCAGTACACTAAGAACAGTCCTTTAAATATCAAAAAATTCTTTTTTACATTTTCCTTTACATAATTCCTAAGAAAAAAAATGAGTGGATGCAACTGGCGGAGTGACATGTTCAAAATTTTGGCAGGAACTTTAATTTCGGGTTTTATATAAGACTATATTTATATAATTTGATAATTTGTGAAAAACATTTGTGTTTTAAAATAAACTGCTTAAAGTGTAGGCTCAAATAATGGAACGATCAAACAACACAATGTAACTCCAATTCACATTTTCCAGTTAGGAAGCCACACCGATTATAGATCATATTCACTTGCTTTTGTGGAATAGACAACAGATAGTGGTTCTCATCATTTCTGCCTGATGTTTTGGTACTTTTTGAATTTTGTTAGTGCTCTCACCCCTAGAGGTAGCCTGAGGCAGTGTCTGTAACCAACAGAAGCTGCTCAGGTAGTGCAGAACATCCAGAAAGCACATAGATGCAAGCTGTGGCAATAAGGTTGGCTGTGTCTGACGGCACAGTGTCCAGAGCCATGGAAATTGGCCTCCAGCAGGCCACTAATATGCATGTTTCTGCTGACATCCACAAGTAGGGCTTGTGCTTACAACTCAACTTTGTTCAGAGCGATTGCATTTAAAAGAGAACAGCAAGACTGGCAGATTCGCAATTGGTGGCATGTGGAGGCCACACACACATTACTGAGCCTCATTTTAACTTTTAACTATATATATCATTATACACATTTGTTAACACATATATTAAATTAGCTAATCACATGGCTTCTCAATGCATTAAGGCATGTAGGTGGTCGAGGCCAGTTCAAACCTAGCAGCAGAATGGAAATAAAGGTGATTTTTGCATGGTATGGTCGTTGGTTTGTCAGAGAACAGTTGGTTTGAGATAATAGAAAGGCAACAGTAGTCCAACCTTTTACTAGCAAGGTGTACCTAATAAAGGTGTTGGCAAATGTATTTGTATTGGTGTTCAGCATAACCTTTTGATTTGTGGGAACTGAATATCTAAAGCAATCACAAATACAATCTGTTTCAGACACTGAAATCAATAAACTGTTCCATTCCTGTGATTGCCACCATATAAAAGTAAGACATTGTGGCCTTGGGTTCTTATCTGTGTATCGAGTGTATTGCGTGTTGTTGTGCTGTATTGCTATGACAGTAATGCTGTTATTACAGGTAAGAAGATCTTCAAACCTGCTGAGGGGTAAATGTTATCACCATGCTATTGAGCACAGAGACAGAATGAATGCCGTAAGGAGAAAATCGCTGAGAAAATTCTCATGTGGGGCTGCACAACTATTGGCTGGATGTCAATGGGGTCAGTGGGAAGAAATGGTGGTATAAAATAACACAATGGACTTAAATGCTACAATAAAGAAAATGTTTTTGCCTTAAGAATGTGCATTTTAAAGGTTTATACACTGTACCTCTCCTCTATAAACCTTTCTAGAAACTAAGTATGGGTTGCTAAAGCATTACAATGGTGCAGGTTTTTAAATGAAAATTAGAGCTTAAATGTACAAATGATATACCTTGAGGGTACCATCCTGGCTACAACGAAAGGTACAATATAGAACAATTATCCTTAGAGTGTAGACTTCCTATTGTTGCCTTTACCCATAACTTGTACCTAAAGGCTGTAATTATTAGATTGTATAGTACACAAATGACATCTCTTAAGTATTAATCACTAACACAAAATGACAACTTCCCCACCTGGATATTGATATAAAATGGCATAAGTGACTACAATTATACATAACTGCAGGAAACGGCATGATGAATGTTTTTCAAAGTAGCTTTTTTGCTTTTTTTGTAGAAACTAAGTCAAATCTATTAAAGTGTTTAGCAGACGACTTGCTAGAGCATGCAGTAAAGAGGATGATGCAAGAAAGATAAGCATAAAACATTTTTTCAGGATTTTAAAATTTGGTTGTTTCTATGTATTGTTAGATTTTATTTAAGGTATTTCAGGGGTTGAGCTTTTGGGCCTCTGATTGTAAGTTTATAAACTACCACTGTTGTGCAAAGACTTTAAACTGCCAATGCAAAAAACTCTATTATTATGATTATAGTGTAAATTAACAAGTGCTATAGAATGAATATACCATAAAATATGCACAACCTAATCTTCTACAGGTATCACTGGGAATTTCCTGTCTGTATTGTCTTGTCCTGTACAGCATAGCAAAAATATGACGTCCTGAATTCATGTGGTGCAATAGAAACTTTGCAGCCAATATAATTCCAGACCTAATTAGGGATTTGGCTACAGAGTAAATTGGGGTACTATCCGGAGCAAATCAGGTAATGTTATCCTAGTTTTGGTATAGTCTATATTCATTTGATTGGCTACGATCGGTTACTAATATCATTAAATATCATACATTTAATAAAAGCAGAGTTTGTTAGGTGGGAATTGGGTTCAAGTTTATTTCCTAGAAATATTATTTATCAACTATATATAACTTGAATCCAATTCCCACCTAACAAACTTTAATTTTATGAAATCTATGACATTTAATAATATTAGTAACACATGTCCCAAGTAGCCAATAAAATGATTATAGGCATTACTAACATTACTTGATAATAGCTTAATTTGCTCCTGATCGTCCTTCAGTTTGTAGCCAAATCCTTTATGAGTAATTCAAGTGTTGGTGCAGGAATAGGAATATAAATATATAAATACAGGTGTTAGACAATGAAACTGAAACACCTTATGGCTAAATTGAACAAGCCTGGTGGCCAATCTTCATTAACTGCACATTGCACCAGTAAGAGCAGAGTGTGAAGGTTCAATTAGCAGGGT
>JAOUQT010000022.1:12226388-12237330 GCA_025769995.1 Xyliphius kryptos
CCCACCCCAGCCTGCCACATACCCCGGAGGGCAAACACTACTTTACATCCCTCTCCTTCTACCCAAAAAAAACCCTCTCATGCTCTCCAGAATCTCTTGCATGTATAGGACAGTCAAGCTACAACATTTTTTTTTTCCTTTCTTCTATAAAACTTTATCTCCACACAAATCTGGTGTGACCCTTGGCCCATTGCTGGTGTTGCTGAGGTTTTATGAACTAGCAGGGCATTAAGGTGCACAGTGATTTTGTGATTTTAAAAAATATAAAAAAAGGTGGGTATAAAAATAAAACTTGCCCCCATTTTGTTGTTAAGAATTTATTACCATGTAAGAGCACCTGAAATAAACAGCTGAAAGAGGAATTATGTGAACACTTTGGCTTCAAAAATGTCTACATGCGTAACATGATAAATTCATAGATCAAATATATAATCTCTCATTCATATTTGGGCAGATTTGCTGTAGAAATGATCAATGAAATCTACATAATGATTATCATAGTTTCTATTAGAAAATGTACACACAAGTGAATTAAGTAACTTTATATCATGACAGCAGTGCTCCATGTCACAGCATTCATCACATGTAAGGGTTAACGCTGAGTGGTGGAATGTGTTTCTAAACCTACAGAAGACAAGTTTCATTATTCCTCATTATAAAAGTCCCTTCTGGCTGTAGATGTTACATTTGGCTTGATTAAACGTTTGTCAGTAACACTTTAACCAACAAATTCTGTCACTGTGTGATTATAAAGCAGAAAGAGAACATGGCAGCTGTCATAAGCATTGCTGTTGGTTTATGTCCACTCATGATGAATGACTTTTATCAAATGACCAATCAAAAGTCAGGGAGCTCGTTGAGGCGGGGTGAAGTCAAGCGTGACAAACTTCATAGACGACCGGTTAATACTTCATAGCAGTTGTCACAGTTGTCACTTTCTCATTTTATTATGTGTGTGTTTGTATTAGGCAATATTTAAATTATTTACAGTCATTAAAAAGCCAAGATTAAATGAACTTTACAAACACAATCTTCACTAACAGATTCATTAATATAATGAATGCCCATGTTATTAAATGAAGTTTTCTGTAAATGTGGAGTATTTAGTTTTTTGCAATGTGTGAGATGTACATAGTCTAGTCAATATGCAGAATAACTCAGGATAAATGTGTTAATTCTGTGCTTTCAAATTTAAGTTATATCATTCTCTCCAGTCGGTGTATGTCAAAATATTTTTTTAATTCACAGTTTCTTGCATACATATACATTCCAAACCTGCGCCACTGAGAAAATAAGATGTACGTCCTCCTCTCATCGCCATGCTGGGTGTTTCCAAACAAACCTTAATCAGCCAGTTCAGGGCGATTTATTACAATCGCCTTAAACTCAGTGCTGGATGAGGAGAAGACAACTTCCAGCTTTGTCTAATGATCACTCACTGCTGGGAGCATGGGAGGCCTTACTTAATCCTAATTTGTCATAGTATGTGTCACATCTGAGACAGAAGCGTTTATATGGTGTAAAAGGAAGCTTTCTCTCCTGAGCTGATGCCTTTTCCTTTGCTCTCCCTCTTTCTCTCTCTCTCATTCTCTTACTCTCTCACTCAGAGAAGTATTATTCACTTCATCTCTAGATGAAATGAAATCATAGGGGACATCTGTCTTGCCTGGCAGATCTCTGACCCTTGCCTGGTTCTAACCACTAGCCACTACAGTAGCTGGAAAATGCACAAATCACACACACACACACACATGCACACAAATGATATTACACAGTCTTTCAGCAGGAACCAGAAAGTGTATTAAACACAGCTGGAATTTATATGTGATGATAATATGACAGTCTAATAAGCAAAACTAGGATTTACAGGATTTTCCAATTTCCGTGTCGAAATTTATGTTCCGCTTTGCACCCCGGCCAGGTTTGTCATTACATTGTAATGATTTTACCCACTGCAATAAAATGACATAATTGCAATAATCTGTAGTCCTTGGATCAGGAATTACTTTTTTATGCAATATCAATACACTACATGTTTTATTTCTAGTTTAGATCAGCTGCAACAGTAATATTTTATACAGCAATAAGAAAGGGTGGTCATAAAAACTGATACTAATTCATTTCCAGGATATTTCTTTGTTTTTTTTTTCATTTAAATTTATTTTTGGCCTATAAAGCAGTGCAGGCATAACAGATAATACAGTAGCTTTAAAATGTAAAACCTAGGACTGTTTCCTTTACTCTGCAATGCTCTACCTTTAGGCACTTTGAACTCATACTCTTCAGCTTCCTTAAGCCATTGATTACTATTGACTAAAGAAACGGATATGGAAGTAAAATCCATAATAAGAATACTTACAGCTTCTAATGTGTCTAAAAAGAATGAGTAGCATGGCACTAAAACATCAATATCAATCCTTAATTTGGTTATAAATAACTTTATTATGACAAACAACAATATAAATTTCTTTATAGCAATAATTGACAGCCATCTGTCAGAGATGTTTCTGCTTTAGGAAGCAGTATTGTGTAGGTTTTTTCAAATCTATATTGAAAACTGATTGTTACTTTATTTCAAATAACAGAGCCCATAATATAGAATAAAAAATATTCAAAATTAATCAAAAATAATTTGGTATAAAGGATGCCTTTATTTCCATGTTCTCCCTCCTCTTGTGCTTCTCTTATCACTACGTCTTTCTGTAAATGGCAAATAAAAGAACTTGACTTGCCAACTTGCAAATGTACACACAAAAGCGTGCACACTCACACAAATATATTTGCTCTGAGATTCACTGTTTTGCTTCTCTGTCCCTGCTCTCTCTCTCTCTCTCTAGTGCACTCTCTCTCTGTTTCTTCTCTCTCACTCTCATTTGTGCTCTCTTGCTCTGTAGGAGAAGAGCTGTGCTGTTCTGTAGAGGAGAGATAATGGCCACTGGCTCCTCAATCTCTCCTCTGTAATGTGTTTCTGACTCTGACTTGCGCCTGCAGCCCCCCGGGAGGCGCAGGGACGACATCATGATGGAGTGTCAGGTGCTTCTGCATGTGTTTGTGTGCGTATGTGTGTGAGAGAGCATGGGGAGCCTGAGCATGTCAGTATGCATATCAAACAGTTCCATAATGATATCTATTTTCCTGGCAAGTACGATGGACTGCTGGGATTGTCTATGCCTTCTCAATGCAAATTGCTCACAGGCTTACCCATATACACACTTACACATGCATTGTACTCACACATACATCCTCTGATACTACACAAACCAGTGATTTCCTTACACCTTACAATTATTGATTTTCAGATTTCAAAGTAGCTTTATCATGTTCAACCCTGATCTTGTATTTTCATACAACTCTTGTTTACATCAGCTATGTCGATGATTGGCAGCCAAAATGGTGTGATGGTAGTCATAACAACATGCTGATGATGCAGATACATGGATTGGATCACTATGAAAAACTCACTTGTTTTTCATAACATAATCTCTGTCCATCACATTTGTAGCATGCATCTGATTACTACAGGTAAAATATTCACATTTTTTCAAATAGTATCCATGCAGGATTAAACTGTATTAATTATTAACTCAATAAGCCATGTAAAGTTGTGTGTTACACAGATTTTTGTCATGAGTAAGGGTGTTGCTATGCACGTTATGAAACAGAATTCCCAAATCCCCATAACACCCTAAGTGGCTTATTGCTTTTTGCAAAAACAGTAGGTTAAAATCCAGTGTTCAATAAATAATTGAACATAATATAAAAATATTGCCAGCAAACAATTCTTTCACCATGCATTGTAGCCTGTTAAATGTAAGTGTTTGTTGCTAAGCAACATAACAGCTATAGATTAGGGCATAGACGCTGCAATGGTAGTTATTTATTTGTCATTTAAAATAGACGTTGCGCATCAACAGTCGCAAAATCTTATGTAGCCATAACTGAAGATTTTCAATCCGATTATGCTTTTATTTATCAAAAACGTATCAACTCCAATATAATATAATTATTATTTTATTATACATATAAATAACATTCATAGGGGCAGCACTGTGAAGCATTGGGACAGCAAGAAGGACCTGTGTTCAATCACTGGGAAAACACTAAAAATTTATGTGTGGAAGTTTCATGTTCTCACTGTGATCGGACAAATTTCCTCCCAAAGACATGCATGCTAGGTTAATTGGTGTGTGACTGTAAGTGTTCTCTACAATGGAGTGGAACCCTGCCTAGGGTTGTTCCTCCACTTGCACCCAGAATTGTTGGGTGGGCACCGGTTGGCCCGTGACCGCATGAGGACAGAGAGGAAGATAATGAATGAATGAATAAATAACATTCACAAAGAATAAGTAGATTGGTATGGTATCTGTCAACAACCGAATGATTACTTTCATCTCATAGAGGAAAACTCATGTAAAAACAATGATGATAGCATTAAGCTCACTCTGTAAATTGCAGGGGACATTTTTAGCACGTATTTTAAATCTAGGTTCATTCAGGATAATTCAGTCGAATTTCATGCTTTCTCATGCTAACTAAATTTCTGTAAATAATCACAACTAATGGCACTTTTGCACTGTATGGTTCCTACTTTAATTGGCTTTGACGCTTTTCCACACTTGGCAAATCTGTTCCCAGCTAACGGGAATGGTGTAGATTTTTAGTCCTTGCTTACTAGCATGATCCAAACAAGCCAAGTAGGGGATAAACTGTGATGTGAAAACCTTACCAAACTGTGATTTGACACTGACAAATTCCAGCACAAACGGCTGTGACGATGCAGCATTAGACTATCTCCCTGTATATATATTCTTTAATTAAACATGATGAAAGAAATAGCAAACATAGTGGTGTGTGTGAGGGCACAGTGGCCCTGGGGTAGTGCTGCCTTCTCACAGCAAGAAGTTACTCAGCTTAATCCCTGAGTGCAATGACCTGGGTCATTTATAAGAGGAGCTTGCATTTTCTCTCTGTGATTGCGTGGGTTTATCTGAGTCTTATTTCCTCCTTCAGACAAAATCATGCTTTGTGGGTGAACTGCAGATGTTAAGTTGCTTGTGTAACCCTGTGATTGATATAAACCATGAAACAGATAGTGATGATGCAAGAGGTTAAAATGCAAGTGTTATACCAGATACAATGGAACGAGTATTAAGTAAACGGTTTCTAATCTGTCAACTAAGAATAAACTGTAATGTTGCTGTTGTACATTGTCACAGGGCACGTTTTTTGTCTCTGAAAATGCACTTATAGACCAGGGACCGAAAACGTGTTGAGCCAAGTTGAGTAGGGGCCAAGCAATGGAAAAGTGCCAAAAGCTGCTATACTATAGTCCTAGCTAACACACACACAGCACAGTCATCATTAGTGTACAGAAGAAGCTGCCTTACTGTTGTCCACTTCTAATTAAACATCATGTGTCCATCACAGTGGCAGCTGGTAAACACAAAGACCTTTGAACTGTTCCTCATATTTCAATTTCTTGTCTAGTGATGCATTGCAGACAAGAGAAGCTTTTTATACTCATACAGTATATTTTTAATACATATTTTCCATGTGATTGTCCTGCTTGTGTGTGTCATTCAAAGGGAGTGTAATGGAGACTTTATGGCGTTGAGGTCAGACCCTTCAGAGTAGCAAAGAGAAAGGGAATGCCTTTCAAACACAGATTGTCCACACACAGATACAGGGAATGCTCACAAAGAAAGGATTGAGACAGCCTGTGATATGCAGTCGCCAAGCTGACGGCAACTCAGAAGGGCCATAATTCAGCAGCGTGATTGACGGCGGAGAAGAAGGACTGAAAGGCGTGCCTAAGATGGCTATGGAAATTTCTTGCTGGAATGTAACTATTGTCTGAGTTGGGACAGGCTGATCTGTGTGTGTGAGTGAGTTAAAAGGAATTTTGATATCAGATAGCACAAGGGCAAAAGTGCAGTTTGCCTAACAATAACGTTATGGCTATCACAGCTCACTTTCACACACTCACACACAAAAACACACACATATATCCATACCCAGACCTGTCATGTACATCAATGTCAAACGACCATTCTGAATTTACAACAGTATCATCAAGCAGCCCACATATCGCTGTCTGCTCCTCTCACCCTACCTGACACCTGATACAACACACACACACACACGCAATCATCACTGATAATGTTTGAGCCAGCTGAACACTAAAACTCACTTAAAATCTGTCATCACTCAAAATCTGAAACATCCTGAGTGAATCCAAACAGATCCATTATTCATCAAAGAGAAAAACATGTAGAATATCAAACACTACGACTTCAACAGTTGTCTATTTCTGAAATGGTGTGTTTTGTGGCATCAGTGCCAAACAGGCTGAGGTAGAATTTAAAAAGTTTTGGAAAAAAATTATTTAATTGCAGAATGTATAGCAGCACAGTGGTGCAAGGGGTATTGTTGTCATCTGAGCCAGATGGACCACAGCAAAGTTTCAATTCCAAAATTTTTGTCTCTAAAGTGTGTCTAAAAGTCTATTGTGTGAATGTTATAGTTGCCCTTGTGCCCAAACTTGCCGGATAGACACTGGCTATGCCATGACCCCCTGTGGATTAAGCAGAAGAAAATTAATGAATGAATTACAGAATGTACAGTAAGTCATTTAACGACAAACTCTCAAATGCCTATATTTGAATCCTTCTGGGATTCACGGGTTATACAGTGTTCACCTGTTCAAGCTTAAAAATAATACATCTATGAATAATAATTTCAGTAATAATAACATTTTTAAAATTTCTTTTCAAACTGTGTTTTCCAATGTTTAATGAGATTTTACCTTGGTGTCATTTCATAGGCATAGTCCTTTTTGTTTGCTTCATGTGCATCTTCCTGAATTTTTAAACTTCTTTATCAACATTAAACCTATAAGACCAACAAATGTATGACTTTCATATATCTGTATAGTGTGTGTTGTAAAGAAATCTTTCACAATATTACAAAGTTAGGGGTTACCAAGAGAAAACCAATAAGTGTAGAAATGGTTTAAAGCCGATACAGCTGTGTTGAGAATTTTGACATTATCTGAATACTTCAAGAAGCAATAGATTTAAAATTTCCCAATTTATTACTAATTTAATGCTTTATCACCAGCTTGGGCAAAACACTGAATAAATAAATATTAAAATGGTAAATCACAGCTACAAGAAGTATGCACACACTCTCAATGTAACTTTAAAGTTATTATATAATATTGCGTGTCTTTACTAAATAAACATTTAGCTTGGTTTGTTTAGTCTATCAGAAAGATTGAATCCTTTAGAGTATCTGCAATAACTGAATTAATTTGCGATTTAATGGAAATTGGCTATCTTTTCCTTTTAGAGAACCCTAAAAGATTCAGACAGGAGTTACATCTGAATATTCGGAGCCTCTTTCAAGTGAATCTTTATTTTAATGTTATTTTTTTATTGAGGCAAAAATTTAACAATGAATTTATATTTTTGGATAATATATACTTATTTACAAACAAATTTTCCTTCAGACCAAGCTGACTGCCTGCCCCCACTATTTAAATCCAAGTCAGTACTAAACCTGTAAATGTGTGCATTTTATCATATGAATATAGCATGTAATTACATTAGCCACTAACGCTAATGAATTTGATAGATTGTGATTGTAATTTTTAGCATTAGAGAGTAATTCCCTTTCTTTGAGGGAAAGGCCACCCAGAGAGCTGTTCCAGCTCAGCGTCCCAACTCTTGGCAGGCTCGACCTTTGACCATGCTTTAACGTTCCCTTCCAGGCATGGGGAAATGGATGCTGCTCAGCAAAACAAGCAGCTCTGTTTCAGCAAAAGGCAGCTCTGTTCCACACGCCTGGGTTTTGGTGAGGAGGAACGTTTTCCGCTAGACTGCTGAAGGAAGTACAACAGACATTTGGTTTATTCTGTGCTCTTCCGCTGCCGGGGCCTAAGGGATGAAATCTAGGGAATAGGCTTGACGTGTGGATGTGTGTATGTGAGAGTGTGAGCAAAGCACAAAAAAGACACTGGAAATATAGTAACCACAAATAGAAGGGTGAGTTAAAAAATATCAGAACTCCAGTTATATTAAGATGTCTGTTGGCCGCACATTTTTAAATTAGAGATTACAAAAACTTTATGATAGACAGACAAAGGTCTACAGAAAAGCAAGGAGATTAAGACGTATCTGTCTTTTCTATAAGTTGATTAAAATAAATTCTAGGCTGCAGATACATTTTACTCACATGCATATGTACAGTATGTGTGTGTGTAGGTGGTGGTTAGGACTCAGGCTGTCCTGGCTTTTTAAGAATTTAAACTAAACTGTTTTCATTGGAATAGATTCAAATATTTACATGCATAAAAATTGGATTAGTATTATGTGTATGTGATTTTCTGTGTTGTGTGTGTGGATTGTGGAAATGGTGGACAGATTGAAAGGGCAAGAGAATTCCACCCTAGCTGCCACTCTCCAGATGCTGTCTCCATGGCTACCCTATGCTGGGAACCTGACCTCTGACCTTTCAGAGGGCTGATGAGTGACCCCTGCTGTTTGTACAGAAAGTCCTGCTGGCGACAAGAGACTGGAAAAGACATCTGCCAGTTGCTCTGTGTGTGTTTTTGTGTCCGTTTCTGTGGATGTTTGCATCAAATTCCGATTGTTGCCATCATTAAAAAACAACATGTGTTAAACATGCGTTAAATATGTCATTTTAAAAAAGGTTTGCAATTATTAACATTTACTCGTCTTTTCATTTTATTTTCATCTTGTTTTTATTCCCAAACCTTTTTACTGTTTTCAAGCAGTAAGCTAAAAAAGCTAAGCTTTGAATTTTTGTTCTCCTCAGCAGCTTTTAACTGAGTTTTAGTGATAAAAATGTTGCTTAACTTCATCTTTATTTCTCTAATTTAATGTATGCCATAAATTATGTACCCTTTACTTAACTTTCCTATTACTATAGTTGCATTGAGTATTTGTACATAAACTATTATTCAAATGAGGTCACAGATTACAAATGTAGTATTATTAAATGATATTTCAATAGCTGTTGCAAAACAAATAAAAATTGCAAATATCTGTGTAACACGCACCCCCGGACCTCGTCCTAAACCTCATCTCTATTGCACACTCCTCTCAGTGCATAAGTAGTTCGCATTAGAGACTGGGAATGGGCGTTGTGCCGGAAATGTGTGGGTGCGTGCAGGTAGTGGTACGTGCCGTCGTGCCAGTCTTGAAACATAGAATTTAGACAGGGTGGAAGTGACAAGAACTGAAACTTTATTTACACTACAAAAGACATGACTACTAAAGACGGGAAAACAGAGCCTAACAGCAAATGTGATGCAAAACACAGACAGAACTAAACGACAAGCTAGAGTAATTATATGACATAGACGAATGGCAGGAAACGTGAGAGGAACACAAAGCTGAACAATAAACATAAACCAAGTAAATCCGTGACTGCGACCTTTACATATACATTTAACCACCATTACATTTAATGATCCGTCCCGGAAACAGAAAACAAACTCGTACAAGTATATATGCACCAGCAGGGAAAATCAGAAAACACTGCACACACCTAACAAGGGGGTGTGTGCATGAACAAATAAACAAGAGCGCCCTACGTGTTTAAAGTGCACTAAGGAAAACCAATTAAAACAGAAACTTGCAGTTACCGTTGCACATGGACCAAAATATAATAAACAAAACAGGAAACAGGAACATAGTCCATGAGTACGGGGACAAAACACATAAACCAAAAATAAAACAACAGTCCGTATTCGCAATCCGGTGAATACCTAACAATGTAGGCTACGAATGTATACGCTCTAAAATCTTTTATATGCTTTTTATCATAAGACAAGACAACATTTCTGAGTTTCCGTCTGCATTTTTCGTCTTTCAGCCTAACCCTGCTGTCAGTAGTCGCCACAGTGAGTAACTCGGATTGCCTACCTGGCACGTTTTACACGGAATGTCATTCACCACTTTGGCCTTAATAACAGACCATTTAGCTTCTCCAATTCACCTAGAATGCATGTCTTTGGACAGTGGTGGTAAACCAGAGTACCTGTAAAAAATGTTTATTTCAATGTATATATATATCTTTTTATTCAATATTATATATTTTGTGCTCTTATATCGCCCATATATTTTTTTTGGATTTTGAAGTTAGTAACAGTGGTGCAACTCCCCAGGGCTGCAACAGATTTGGATGCTTAGTCAGTTTACCCCATCCCACAAAGCACATGTAGCCAACCATTGCAAAGCAATGACAATGTATGATTTGATTTGATTAAATGGATTACTCTTCTGTATTCAGTAAGACGTTTTATCAAACTTAGTTTACTTTATCTCACATAATTGTTATTTCTAATTCAACTAGAATTTATTTGTATAATACTTTTGATGATAAGAAGATGATAAGAAACAGAAACCTTGAGATGAACCAGATTTAGACAGGAAACCCTTCTTCCTTTGGGTTATAATAGATCAACAACCGGAAAAGTATGTGAAGGAGTGTGCAATATTGAACGAACGTCAATTGTAAGACTGTTCTATAGATGGCGTCTTTGTAAGAGAAATGTCTGCCACCAGCTGTAACTTACATTATTCTCGGAACCTGCAAGCAGCCTGCATATTTTGAATGCAGTAGGCGCGGTGGATCATGAAATATTGATTAGTTCACTTAGATATAGCTTTATACGTGAGTAGTAAATGTTTTATAGTTATAATATATATTATAATTAGAAGCCAATGAATTGTAATGGTTTAGTTCTATTCTAAAATGGCAGCATTTTGAACGAAATTAAAATTTAGACAATGAAACTGAAACACCTGGTTTTAGACCACAATAATTTATTAGTATGTGGTAGGGCCTCCTTTTGCGGCCAATACAGCGTCAATTTGTCTTGGGAATGACACATACAAGTCTTGCACAGTGGTCA
>JAOUQT010000022.1:12437054-12448685 GCA_025769995.1 Xyliphius kryptos
TTAAATGTGGAGGACAAATTCCTCTGTGTGTAAGCACAGTAGGCAAAATGAATCACTTTATCACTTTACTTTATCACAATAATTTGATTTGTCATCGTGGAGTCAAGATCAAATGCTTATTTGCTGAATGCAAGGCAGCAACAAAGTAATGGATACCATTACAAATAGTAAGAGTACCAAAAAATAAGTATGGACAAAATGTCTGTGTTAGAGATGAAATTGCAATATCAGTTAAAAAAATTAAAGACAAAATAAAGCAGAAGGTCAGTGGAATCTAAAAAGAAAATTAAAGAGTAACCGCTACAATGAGTTTATAGACAAAATATAAACTCATTGTAGCTGCTATAAAGTTTTGTGACCTGCCTGTATTAATTATCTGTCTTTGTGAAAAAGACTGTGGAAAAGACTGGAGACTTACAAAAAAAAAAGAGCTTTTGTGTACTACAGCCATAGAGCACTGAAAAGTATGTGTTGTGTTTTGGTGCCACCACATGCCACGCTAGATGTTATTAAGAAAATCTATACTTGGCGCTGGACATACCAGTCTCCTGTGTATTTTATAATAAAGATCTTTGTACCAGCATGAAATGGCACCCAGAACAGTGCTGAGATTACAATTTTATTCATGAATACATGAGGTTGCTTCGAGGTCATGCTTTTGCTCAGTATCAATACACATAAACATACCACTTAGTGCAAAGCAAGCCAGTTCCCTAAATTACACAAAGCATAAATATTTAAAAATACTTTCATTGTATAAAGATTTGTGCTGTTATTTGCTGCCAACAGTGTCGCGTTAGTGTTCAGCTATAAGTTTTGATATTCTATGCACTTGGAGCTTTATAAGCTATTGAGGCTTAATAATCAGATGAGTGGGAAGTGTGTTTTAAGTTCAAGTAATTTATTTATATAGCGCTTTTTACAACAGTGTGTTGTCACATATCTGCATACAATTTAAATTTTAACTCTGTTGCCCTTTTGAAAAAAGTAAACTTGCAACATACATTGCTTTTGTTTCGTTTTTAGGTAAAAAGGTAATATTTAAACCTGGTTTCACATTTAATTAAAATACAAAACCTACATAATTTTAATAACCAATTTTTACCCATGTCTCATTAGTTGTGTATCTCAGTATACATCAGTAGATGTCTTCTTAATCGCTTTTTAGATGTCATGATAAATTTAGACATTTTGCAAAAGACTAATGACCTCCGCTTCACTAATGATAACGAGGAGGTGTAACGAGCTGTTAAACAGGTGTCGGCTTAAGGAACCCCCCCCCCCCCACACACACACACACACACACACACACACACACAAAGAATGAGTGCTCTCACATTCAAACTTGTGTGATTTGCTGACAGATGGCCCAGGATCAGTCACTATCAAATACTGAATTTATGCCACAGTAACGAAATTTAGAGTTTAAAATAACCAAACAGTTGTTGCTCAGCAAGTATTTAATATACTCCTTTCTTTTCAAAACTTTAGTTTTTCTCTAAAGTCATTGTAGCTGTTATTTTTTAATTTCCTCTTTAGATTCCACTGACCTTCTTTAGTTTTTTTCTTTAATTTAACTTTTATTGTCATTCTATCTCTACTACAAACAGTCTTTCCATACTTTTTTTGTCACTTTCCCTATTTGTGTTATTTGCCCACAAAGAAATCTAACTTTTTTATTTTTATTTTTTTCATATGTGAATTATTCAGCAGTTCTTTTGAATGAACATTTTTAAACATTTTTTCTTTGTCACTTGCTTTCTGCTTTTTGCCATCCACATCCAGCTTCTTTACATTTACATTTAGTCATTTAGCAAAAGCTTTTATCCAAAGTGACTTACAAATGAGATAACAACACAAGTCAGTAGTTTAGGAATGAATTTTTTATAGCAAGTTTCTGTGAAAAAGTAGTTTTGAGAAGTTTATTGAAAATGTTAAATGACTCAGCCTTTAGGATTTTGTTGGAAAGGTCGTTTACATTTAGCAATGGTGAATAAAATGGAGTCAGAATTAGCGCCTCGGTGAGTTGGAGTCACCAGGCGACATTACATTCATCACTCTAGTGCAGTAAACAAGTTTGGGTGTATTTAGTAAAGATGGACTGGAGGTAAGAGGGGGCAGATCCAGCGACTGTCCTGTAGGCCAGTCAGTAACTTGTACTAAATGTGAGTAGCCACAGGAAGCCAATGGCGAGAGATGAGTAATGGATTGACATGAGTTCACTTTTGCTGGTTGACTGCGAGTTGGGCTGTGGAGTTTTAAACCAATTGTAGAGGTCTGATTGTTAAAGTTGGGAGACTGGCAAGCAGAGCGTTACAATAGTCGAGCCGATATAGGATAAGAGTTTGGACCAGCAGCTAAGTAGCCTGTTCTGCTGGGAAAGGTCTGATTTTCCTGATGTAATACAGAATTAATCTGCAGGAACTTGATCTGGAACATTAAGATGATTGTCAATTCAGGAAAAAAGCCATAGAGCACCTCTTGGATTATTACCATTGAGGAAAATAAGTATATGAACACCCTGTAACTTTGCAAATTCCCCCACTTATAAATTATGAAGTGGACTGAACATTTCATCTTAGGTGCATGTCCTATATGATAGACATGATTTTAAAAAATCCGGATATCACAATATATGATATTTTGATAATTTATTTGGTTGGTGCTGCTGCAAATAAGTATTTAAACACCTATAAAAAATCAATATTAATATTTGGTACAGTTGGCTTTGCATATGGGTGTTCAAACACTTATATTCCTCACTGTATATCTCAAAATTACAGGTAACAATATCAGGAGTACACATAACAGTACTGTAGTTTATTCACGAGAAACCATTAAGCTAATTTATTTCACAGCTTTGTTAAATACTCATTTCAAATTCGTCAATAATGGCATTTAATGGTTTGTTGTTTTAAACCATAAATCTGTAATATGGGAAACAGAACACTGCTACATTGATGCACTACATTTAGTCAATATTCTGTGTCAAAATATTGATTTGTTTAGTAAGTTATGGTGTAATAAGTGAGATTATATACATAAACTTCAGGGTTGAAGACCCTTCATTGAGTCTTGCATCATTCTGTTTTTGTATGTCATCATGCATTTCATTAATGACATTCTTTTCTTTATCCCTTACTTTTTTTAAATTATAAGTTCTAAGTGTGCTGTTTTGGGCAAACGGTTTTAATGATAACCAATTAGCAATTTAATCTAATGTTTAAATCCAAATAAAACAAAAAGTATTTAATGTGCTTGTGTCACTGACCTGTACCTGAAAATATTTCTCACCCATTTTTCACATTCTTTTTTTTTAATCTGAATTGAGTTTTTGTCATTATTTTTAGACGGCAAAGTTTAGTATTTTTATGCATTGAGATATTACCAGTTGAAGAAATGTGTACAATATGTCAACACGTCTCAAAACACACAAACAAATTTTTAGGGCCATTTTTTTTATTTTTGATAAATTCACCTGATCTATCTGTAGTCTGAGAAAGAAAACAGGTACTCTGGTAGGTACCAGTGCATTTATCTCATTTGTGTGTGTCTTTGTGTGTGTGTCTGTCTGTTTGTCTGTCTGTCTGTCTGTTTCTGTGTGTGTAAAGAGGACAGAAAAGGGCTGTTTTCCGCTTTCTGCCCTCTGATCTCTCTATGGACTTTGATGTTGTTCTTATCCATTCAGTCCCTTCACTCTGTAATTTTAAAAGCTCTGAGCAGGGATTTAGGGGTTTCCTGCCCTAATTAACAACCTTTATCATTTTACTGCCCATAAACAGGAAATAAAATAGTGTTCATTTTTTACTACTCAAACAGCTATTTATTTTAGCACTTTTAAAATACCCATCTTGAGGTAAAATAAAACCAGCAATTTTAGAAACATTTAAAATTTATTGTAATTTGTTACAATAAGTATAAAGCCATCTCAATATCCATTATCATCGACACATCTGTTGGTCCATGGGGCCATAAAGGACAATGGTGTAAATTCCCAGACTATTTTTTATACTGCTTTACATTTGTTATATTTTTATACTAGCAATCAATGTTCTGATAACCCTCCACTTTTTTGGGTTTTAAATCCTCGCTGAAAATTCAAACTTGGATCCTTAACCATTTCTGTAATCTAGCATTGCTGCTCCTTTTATTGATATAGCGCCCGTTTTCTGGAAAGTACTTTTTTTCTAAAAGGAATGTTTGACTTGCAAGGTACAATAAGGATTAAGATAATGAAAAATGGATTATATTCTTCCACAGTGTTCTCGTTTTAAATGCTAATTCACTTCAAGCCAGTATATAAACGCTGTGTGAAAATCAATGTATCAAATTTCTGGGAAATTGGTTTAAAATATTTTAATTCCAATATGTTCTCATGTTCTGAAATGTCAGAGCTTGAATGGATGGATTTAATGACAGTCATGGGGAGAGCAATAAGAAAGAGAAAAGCAAAAAGGCAGAGGGAAGTGATGGAAGATAGAATATGTGAGAGTTGTTAGAAGGTAAAGTACCTCTCTTAGATAACAGGAAATCCCTCGCAGTGCAGCTCCCATAGCTGTCGGAGATGGAAGCTGAAAAATAAAAAATAAAAGGAAAATAAGAAGACATTTGAAAACCTCAAGTCTACCAGTGTACCTCTAATATGTATAGTGGAGGAAATAAGTATGTAATCCACCATTGATTTTGAAAGTTTGTGCTCTGACATAAGAATATAATTCAAAAAGTCTATTATATTTAGTCAGTTTCATTTTGAGAGTGAGAGATTGAATATGAAAAAGAAGATTATTTAAAAAATAATATTTAAATAAAAAATAATTTGCATTTCACTAAAGGGAAATAACTATTTGATCCCCTAAATACCATGACTGATGTTGGCTCCCATAAACCACTGACACACCCTAATCTCAGTGAGTTTGTTACCTGCATGAGGGGCACCTGTCCCAATTTGTCCCCTTTATAAAAGGCCACCTGCCAACAGACTCAGTGACACTCCAACATCACCACCATGGGCAAGACTAAAGAGCTGTCTAAAGATGTCAGGGACGAAATTGTGTTGATTTACACAGGTTCCACATGGGTTACAAAGCCATAGGTAAGAAGCTGGATGAGAATTTTGGTGCAATTAATTAAAAGTGGAAGAAGTACAACGTTACTGTCAAACGACATCGGACTGGAGCTCAATGCAAGATATCACCTCATAGAGTCTCAATGTTCATGAGAAAGGTTAAAAATTTGCCAAGAACTACATGGCAGGAGCTAATTAATGATCACCAGGCAACTGGAACCACAGTCTCTAAAACATTGATAATACACTGAAACGTAATGTTTTAAAATCCTGTAGTACACGCAAGGTTCCTTGGCTTAAGAAGGCTCACATCCAGGCCTGCCTCAAGTTTGCCAAATGAACATATTAATGACTCAAAAAGACTGGGAGAAGGGGCTGTGGTCAAATGAGACCAAAATTTAGCTCTTTGGCCTCAACTTGATATGTTTGTAGAAAGAAAAATACAGAATATGACTCTAAGCATGGTGCGGGAAGAAGAATTATGTTTTACAGCACAGGCCAGCTTTACAGCATCAACGAAAAGATGAACGGGGCCATGTCTCACAAAATTCTTGTTGACAACCTCCTTGTTCGTGGATGGGTCTACCAGCATGACAATGACCCAAAACATATAGCCAAGGAAACATAGAAGTGGCTCCATAAGAAGCATATCATGGTCATGCAATGGCCTAGCCCATCTCCTGACCTCAATCCCATAGAAAATCAATGAAGAGAGCTGAAGCTTCGCATTTTCAAATGCATGCCTGAAAACCTTAGGGATTTGACTACAGAGCGGAGTGGGTCAAAATTACTTCTGAAGTGTGTGCAAACCTTATTAAAAAAAAACTACAAGAAATGTTTAACTGCTGTGCTTGCCAACAAGGGTTTTGCCGCCAAGTATTAAATGACATTTTACATATTTCCTTAAATGAATTTAAAAGAATTTTTATTTCTCATTTCATATCGTTTTTTCAGTTTTTCTTATGATCTTTTCTATGTGTCACTGTCATAAAATTAGATGTAATCAAAAAATGTAAAAAGGGTAATTAAATACGTATCTCAAAATAAGGTAGCTCAAAATAACGACATAGTATCTCAAAATAAAGACTTAAGATCCCAAAATAACGACTTAGTAACTCAAAATAATGACTTATTACAGTATATCAAAAAATGACTTGTTATTTCAAAGTAATGACTTGGTATTTTAAAATAATGACTTAGTATCTCAAAATAATTACTTGGTTATCTCGAAATAACAATGTAGTATCTCAAAATAAAAATGGATTTCTTTTTTGTATTTTGGGAATAGGCTTCCATAGCTGTGGGGTGCAGTCTTAAAGATGTTTTGACTTTTTTCTGGGTGAGCCTGAATGGAATATTTTATTATGATGCCCTCTTGAAGAAAGTGAAACATAATGTGAATAAACAGAAGAGGACCAGGGCAATACTACTCAGTTTTATCAAAAAATGTCTTCCCAAGAAGATCAACTGGTATGAATTTGTACACATCTACAGTCTTTAGCAGGGATGTATGTGACCAAATTGTTATCTAAGGGGCAGGGTCCAGCATAAAATGTTACTGATTCATAGTGCAAGTCTGAAAAAATAAGGTAAATGGTATAGAAGGTTTAACAAACTATTAAGGGTTGAATGTTATTCATGACCACTGTGCATGCCTGGGGTATAATAAGAACAATAAATTACTGCGCTGCTGTGATTTGTATCACAGGTTATGACTGTGGGTCATGCTAATACAGTATAGTCTCTTTGTCATTCCAATATGAAAACAATGCATGTCGTCAAGTAACTAATTGCTTGTAAAAAATAAATGAGGATGAATGCTATTTAATAAAATACACCATTTCTTAGTTTATACATCTGTATGTAAATAAAACCAATATTCTACAAGTTCTTCTGGGATCCAGTGTAGTCCATTAACAGTTAGCAATGAGGCTTTACTACCTGTGAACTTGGTGACTGAAACATGGATTAGGGTCTCCACCAGCCTTAATAAAACCAAAATCAATTTGCACAACTCTCAAAATTATTCTAAACTCCCTTCAGTTAATTAAATGGGTCAATAAATGTATGCACAATGAACTAATAAGAAATGCAATGACCACCGAAGGTTCCTTTAAAAATAAAAAAAATCAGCACTCCCAATGGAAAATGTGTGAAGACAAGTACAAACATTAGAAGTTGTGCTTTAGATGTGAGTTGAAGACATAGTGAATATAAATAATGGAAATATTTTTTAGTTATTCAAAGCTAAGCATTAGCCAAGGTTTCATGTAATAATGTAAAAAATGTTTGCAATAATCAAAATAGTTTGCGTTATTACTTTGGATACAAATTCCATTTTATAAAAATACCCTGATATGTTAACATTTATGAAATTGTGGCTTATTCATTCTAAATAGCCTCTGGCACATTGGTTTAGTGGTTAACACGTTCGCCTCTAAGCATTTGGGATTACGGGTTCGATTTTCAATCTGGGTGGAGTTTCCATGTGCTATGCGTGGGTTTCCTCTGGATTGTCCAGTTTCCTCCCAGAGTCCAAAAACATGGATTCAAGGTGAATCAAATACTGCAAGCACTTTATTCTTGGACACAGATGTTATTACAACATTAAGCTTACTTTGATGATGACCTAACATCTGTTTTTGTTTGTCACATTTAATCACATTTGTTATATTGTGTTATATTATGTTTCCTATTTTGTTGTTTATCTCTATGCTTTTTTTTTCTTTGTAAAAAAAAAAAAGACTTCATTCCATTGTACAGACCGCATTTTATGTTTAATCATATCCTTTAGTAATTTAGTAATAAATAGTAATTCTACATTAAGTTTTCTGTGGAGGATGTTTTTAATAAGATGCCTAGGACCTAATGTGCCAGTTGCGTCGAGCCAGATGCCCTGAGTATCGTTAGATAACAGGAGAGAGAAAGAGAAAAAGAGAAAATGGGTGTTAGGTGGTTATACATGTCTTACAGGGGGTGGATGCTCTAAACAGGTGTAGAAGCGTTTCTTCTGGTCTGGTTTTACTCGCCTCAGAGCCACCCGCGACTCACCAATAAATTCATTATGAGTCAGTTTATCCTCATCACACACTGATAACCTGAGAAAGAGAATAAAGACAGATAATGTAGGTGTTTTATTACTTTTTAGTTTATATATATACATCAACAAACATTTTTGATTGCTACAGATTGGGAGGACTAAAGTTAAAATATAATTCTCATTTTAAGCCTGCAGGAATTGGTTATGACAAAAATGTATATTTATGAATGGGATTAGGATGCTATTTGTAGCGCTGACAGCTTTCTTTTAAACTCACTCCCACGTCTCACATTCAAAGGCACATGTGCGTGATTGAGGCTCACAGTAGCACTCAGCTCATCTCTTTCAGAGATTTATGCCTACATGTCTTTCCTTACTGCCCTTTCCTGACTTTAGCCTATTCTATTTCTGAAAGAAAAAGGTGGATGAAAAAGGTCAAGATGGAAAACGGCAGCATTTTCAGGCTAAGATACCAAGGGATGCAATTGAGCATTTGAGCAATTTTCCATGGATGATTACAGAATAAATTAGTGTGGCTGCCAGGAAGCTGCTGCTTCAGTATAATAATAAGTTACAATTTTAATTTTAAATGAAGTGTTTTTATTATTTTCTAAAATGGGTGAAGAGGTTAAAGATTCAAATTTCCAGTGGTAAAATGTAACAGGAACGATGAACTTAAACCCCCTATGTTCTACCAATTTTAGTGCAAGTAAAATATAAGACCTTGAGCAAAGTTTTTTTTATTTAACTCAGTAATTACAGCTAATGGGCAACATGGTCATGGCATATATCTCATATTTATAATAGCCAATATTGCAATATTACTTTCTCTAGTCTATTAGTCATGTGTAGTCAACAGTAACTGCTTCTTTAATTGTTTTTCTGTGTTTTTCCTTTAATTGTGTTTTTCACAACCAGCATTGGTGGCATGAGGACATATTGGTTAATAAATATATACTATAAAGGTAAGGTTTTTAAGTAAAGCTGCCCCTCCTGGACCCTTTAGTATGGTCATTTACACAAAAAATGATAACATTCCCAAAGACATAGTTTTTATGGAAACCCTTTCCAGGACAGTGAAAACTGTAAATGTTGAAAATGGGGACCTTCTTCAAGTACTTGTTTTTAAACTCCTGTAGGTGTTCTGTGTAGGTGACCACATATTTGTGTACATTTGAAGTAACAGTGGTTTAAGATTGTTTAAATCTGTTTTTTTATATTAGATTCAGTGGTTGTGTTAACACAAATAAGTGTTTATCTAAATCTATTTTAAACTTTATGAAATCAGTTTTGATATGCACAACTCTGGAAAAAATTAAGAGACCACAGTTTTTCTGGTTTCACTAATTATTGGTATATGTTTGAGTAAAATTGTTAATTTATTCTATAAACTACTGACAACATGTCTTCAAAATGTCTTCAAAAATCCAAGGAAAGGTTTTTTTATTAATTTAGAAACAACAATATTTATGTTTTAACTTAGGAAGTCTTGGCATGCTTTCCACCAGCCTTTCACAGTGCTTTTGGGTGACCGTATGCCACTCCTGGCGCAAAAATTCAAGCAGTTTAGCCTTGTTTGATGGCTTGTGACTATCCATCTTCCTCTTGATTACAAAGGCCGAGAGTAAAATTAAACTCTCCACTGACTGGAATGACCGTCATCTTATTCAAATGTCAGTCAGCAACCACAGGATGATATCAAGTGACCTACAAAAGGAACAGCAAATGGCAGCTGGGCTGAAAAGCATGGCAACAACAGTTTGTAACAGGCTCCTAGAGGCAGAACTCAAGTCATGTAGCACTCAATGAAAAGCAAAGGAGAGCCAGGCTTGCAAACGATCATAAGGATTGGACCATAGAGAACTGAGTCCAATTTTCAGATTTGCCCAACACCTGATTGTCTAATGGTTAGACGAAGACCTGTAGAGGCATACAAGCCACAGTGTCTTGCACCCCCTGTGAAATTGGTGAGGATTGATGAGTGATACTCTTGGGATGCTTTAGCAAGTCTGGAATTGGGCAGGTTGATCTTTGAAAAGGACGTATGAATCAAGCCACATACAAGATTATCCTGGAAAAACACTTGCTTCTTTCTGCTTTGGCAATGTTCTCCAACTCTGAGGACTGTTTTTTTTCCCAGCAGGGCAATGGTCCATGCCACACAGTTGGGTCAATCAATGTGTGGATAAAGGACCACCAGATCAAGACCCTATCAAGGCCAGCCAAAAACTCCAGACCTGAACCCCAATAAAAATCTCTGATATGTAATCAAGAGAAATATGGATAGTCACAAGCCAGCCATCAATTCACTTGGATAAGTCATTTGCTCCAAGAGTTGCATAAGGTCACCCAAAAGCAGTGGGAAAAGCTGGTGAAAAGCATGCTAAGACCCATGAAAGCTGTGATTAAAAATCATGGATATTCCACCAACTATTGATTTCTGAACTCTTCCTAAGTAAAACATTAGTATCATTGTTTCTGAATAAATATAAATTTTTATTTATTTTTTTTTTTTTAAAAACACAGCATCTTTTTTCGTTGTTTTGACTATTTCTCATTTTCTGCACACAAATTAAAAATTTTTGATTGGAATTTCGAAGACAATAAAAAAAAAAAAAAAACCTATATCCATTTTATTTAAACATATATCGATAAAGAGTAAAATTGGAGAAACTCCAACGCTCTCTTAATTTTTTTCCAGAGCTGTATATCCCAAAGTTTTAAAGTCACTTTAGAGACAATTTTACAGTTTTAAAGATTGCAATTCAATTGCTATGTACAGTATGTCTTGGTATTTGTGGCATAAAGAGAATGCCTAACATGTCGTAATAGATATAAGTAAAGGCAGGTGGCTTTGATTGGCATAATACAAGTGACACTTAAAAAAATATCTTCAGCTTACTTTGTCATGTATCTTATTGGTACATAAAGCGTTTTAAAGAATTCACTGATTGGATTATAAAGCCATGGAATATATGTATGTATATGTAATATAAGATGCATTGAGTAAAAAGTAGCATTAGAAAACGACCTGAGCTGGTTCTAATAGAGTTAAGGCTAAGCTAAGGTTTGCTATTGTTAAAGTAAAGTCACGTTTAATTACAGATGATTATTAAATGCTGGGTTTAGTTAATTTTATTATGTTCCTAAATTAATTTTGTGATATTAATTAAAGCTTTTTTCATTAGTGAAACTGTTGGAATTATCGGCTGTTCTTTCCTGCTGTGTTGTGTTGCTTGGGGAAACTGGTTTCTTATTTTTTTATGCTGATGTTCTGCTTGTGATCTTTTAATTTGCTGTTTGTGATATTTTGATTCAAAAAGGCCTTGACAGACAGTTTTTTTTTCTTCTTATATTCATATTATGTTTTTGGACACTTATTTTTCTTATTCTATCAATTTTTTTTTAGACTAATTATTGCACGCCTATGATTATTTTGATTTAAATATTTGTTTTGGAGCTATATGAGTGTGTTTCTTTCAACATTACTTGAGCATTTGGGTAACCTACTGTATGTATGTATATA
>JAOUQT010000022.1:12448785-12468824 GCA_025769995.1 Xyliphius kryptos
CACAGAGAAAACCTGTATGAACATGGAGAGAACAAGCAAACTCCTCACATCAATTTCTGAGTCATCCCAACCGGAGATCAAACCCGGGCCCTTCTTGCTGTGAGGTGACAGCACTACCCACTGCGCCACCATCTCACCCTGATTTAATACTATTAAAAATATAATTATGACATACTAGAATGTGACTACAAATGTACATCTTATGTTCATATACTGTATATGGTGACCTCGGATTAAATAAATGTGTGTTGTCTACCTGCAACCCTGGATGAGCTGCAGGAAGCATCACGCCAAATCACACCAGATATGCAACTCGATCACGGCAGATATGCCACATTTGAGCACATCTGATTTGAGCTGGAATAATATTCGATATCCATTGAAAACAATGAATGTTTTTGTGTTCACTCTGTACCACATTCTATCATCGTTAATAGTTCATAGTTAATAGCTGCACTGTGCACCTTTAAAGATGACAAATGCTTAAAGAGTTTTGTGTTCTGATTCTTGGTCTGAGATAATAGTCATTCCTCTATATTTCCCCTCATTTTGCCCCCTGAGCCCTCTTATCCCTCATATGCACTATATTTCCAAAAGTATTCGCTCATCTGCCTCACCATCCAGAGGTTAAATATGACATTGGTCCTCCCTTTGCATCTAAAGCAATTAAAATCTTTTCGGAGGACTGCCCGCAAGGTTTAGGAGTGTGTTCATGGAAATTTTTGACCATTCTATGAGAAGCGCATTTGTGAGGTCACACACTGATGTTGGACGAGAAGGCCTGCCTCTCAGTGTCCGCTCTAATTCATCCCAAAGATATTTTATCAGGTCAAGGTCAGGACTCTATGCAGGCCAGTCAAGTTCATTCACACCAGACTCAGTCATCCATGTCTTTATGGACCTTGCTTTGTGCACTGGTGCACAGTCATTATGGAAGAGAAAGGGGCCAGCACCAAACTGTTCCCACAATGTTGGGAGCATGGAATTGTCCAAAATGTCTTTGTATACTGAAGCATTCATACACCTGTGGCCATGGAAGTGATTGGAACACCTGATTCCGATCATTTGAATTGGTGAGCAAATACTTTTAAAAATATAGTGGATATTTTCTCATTTCTCTGTCTGCACTGTAATTTCCAATCTTCAAAACGGTTCAATTCAATTCAGTTTTATTTATATAGTATGTTTTACAATGGTGTACTGTCACAAAGCAACTTTACAGAAATTATATACAGGATATAATAAAATAAACAAGTTAATTGTAATTAATTTATTACAACCCCAATACCAATGAAGTTGGGATGTTGTGTAGAATATAAATTAAAAAAACAGAATACGATGATTTGCAAATACTTTTCAAATTGAATACACTACAAAGACAAGATATTTAATGTTTAACCAGATAAACTTCATTGTTTTTTGATGTTATTATTTTAAATATGATGCCTGCAACATGTTCCAAATGAGTTAGGACAGGGGCAAGAAATAACTGGGAAATGCTTAAAACTAACACCTGTTTGAAACATTCCACAGGTCAACAGGTTAGGTATCAGATAGGAATCAGGTAAGTGTCATGACTGGGTATAAAGAGAGCATCCCCAAAAGGCTGAGGCGAGGTTCACAATTTCGTAACTGTGTAAGCAAATAATGTAACAGTTTAAAAATGACCTTTCTTAACATGCAATTGCGACGTCATTCTCTAACGGATATTACCACATGGGCTCAAAAACATGGGCTCCATAAAACCATTGTCAATGAACACAGTTCATTGCTCTATCTACAAGTGCAAGCTGAAAATCTGGGCCCGAACTCATCTGAGATAGAATTACGCGAAGTTAAATAATGTTCTGTGGTCTGACAAGTCCATATTTCAAATTTCAGCAAGACAATACCAAGCCACATTCTGCACGTGTTACTAAAGCATGGCTTCATAGTAAAATAGCGTGGGTACTAGACTGGCCTGCCTGCAGTCCAGACCTGTCTCCCATTTAAAAAATTAGAAACATTATGAAGTCAAAATACAACAACAGAAAGACCCAGACTGCTAAGCCCAAGTAAGCAAGAATGGGAATGCATTCCACCTACAACGCTTTAACAATTATTGTCCTAATTTCCCAAACTCTCATTAAGTGTTGTTGAAAAGAAAGGTGTAACACAGTGGTAAACATGACCCTTTCCCAATTTCTTAGACTGTGTTAAAGGCATCATATTCAGAATGAGTGAATATTTGCAAAATATTGAATTGCATGTAGGTCAAAAAGGGTTTGAAAATCATCATATTCTGTTTTTATTTATGTTATATAGGTCCATCTTCATTGGAATTAGAGTTGTACTACAGAAAATTTTATTGTTTTTATATATATATATACCACCGTTATTAATACTCTCATATTTGTTTGTCTTCATCTGATTTGCATACATGAACAATGCTGGTATTTTCCTTTATTATTTTGTTCCTCGCACAATCTCTATTATCATCAAGACTCTAATCTTCCAATGGACACTTTTATTAAGCAGTCTACAACATGGCCATGTTAATTTTACAAGCCAAATGGTTATAATAACAATCTAAAGCAGTTAAAAACTCTAACTAGATTTTAATAAATTTCTGATTGAATCTCAGCTCACTTTAGGGCGCATTATAGTTAGAGTTAAAAATTGTTTCATGAGTTTTTGTGTCTCCAGTGGAAACAGGGTGGGGGATAAGGGAATAACCAGTGCCAATTTGTACAACCTCAATTCACAAAAAGTTGGAATTCTGTGCAAAATGTAAATAAAAACATAATTGCTTGACTTTAAATATAAGATGCATCGAATGTTTTCTTTTGGTGAAAGGTCTAGAGTGCAGACAGGCAAGTTGAGCACCAGGATTCTGAAAATCCATGCTGTTGTGATGGATGCAGTATGTGGTTTTGCATCATCTTGTATGGCCTTCCCTAAAATCTCTTTTTCTAAAATGCTATTTGTGGATTGTATGGTGACCTATGTTCATAGACCTTCAGTGAATTCCAATACAGAATCATGCCTGTATTTAATGCAATGCTGTCTGAGGGTATGAAGATCACAAGAAACCACTGTAGTCCTTTTGATGCAACTATTTACCGTATATTGTGGGATATTCAAAGCCTTCACAGTTATTTACTGAGGAATATTTTTCAGTTTTGGCGAACATCTGCCAATCTTTGCTTCTGAGAGACTCTTTGACCTTTTTTGTCTCCTCTAGCTGCATTCTTATTAGTCGTTTCTTGCCCCATTTCATTTTTAACATCTAATATGGGTTCAGTGTTTTATTGTTTTTGGAAATGGGTTTGTAAATGAAAGAATATTTTATTATTTTATTGTTTTAGCTGTAATTTATCGTTTAACATATACCCCACATAAGACATGTATTGTTACACACATAAGATATGTACAACTGTTCAATTTCTTGTTAAGATAGATATGAATCAGCCAAACGCATGGCCACAACTCAATACATGTGGGCAACACAACTTGCTGAAGTGCAAACCAAGCATTAGAATAGGGAAGAAAGGTGATTTAAGTGACTTTGAACATGGCATGGTTGTTGGTGCCACACGGGCTGGTCTGAGTATTTCAGAAACTAATGGTCTACTGGAATTTTCACACACAACAAAGGGTTTACAGAGAATGCTCAGAAGAAAAAATATCCAGTCAGTGGCATTTGTGTGGATGTAAATGCCTTGTTGATGTGAAAGGTCAGTAGAAAATGCAAAGACATTGAGATGATAGAAAGACAACACTAACTCAATTAACCACTCACACTCAACCACCAAGGAATGTAGAATACCATCTTAGATTAAAATATGCCATGAAGAATTAAGGCAGACTTAAAGACAGAATGTGGTCCAACCTTTTTAATAGAAAGGCGCACCCAATAAAGTGGCCAGTAAGTGTATGTTTATTGAGGAATTTGCCAGAAACGTATGCTTCTTTTTCCACATATTTGACTTGCAAAGTACTTTGGGATATAAGATGATGGGAAATTGATTATTCTTCTTCTAAAATATTGTAATGTACACAGCGTTCATATCCTAAGCGCTAATTCACTCTGAACCCAATGTGAGAAGAGCGATGATAAATGGATTAAATATGCAGGCAGTAATTGGTTTGTTTAAGTCTGATATGTATTCAAAGATTGAAATGTCAGTGCAGGAAACAGATGGATTTAATGATACTGAAAGATGGTGAGCGAAAGAGAGAGAGAAAGAGATACAGAGTGGGTGAGGGTGAAAGGGAATGTGGGGAAATTAAGAAAAAATAGAGAGAAGGATGATGATGAGTACCTCTCTGAGATAGCAGGAAATCCCTCGCAGTGCTGCTCCCATTGCTGTTGGAGAGGGAAGCTGTAATAAAGTGTAAGAGATTAGAAACTATTCTTGAAATGTTTACATATTTTTTCCAGGAGTAGTGCCATGTTTACCGGAGGTGGATGCTCTAGGCAGGTGTAGAAGCGTTTGGTCTGGTCTGGTTTCACACGCCTCAAAGCCACCCGCGACTCACCAATAAATTCATTATGAGTCAGCTTGTCCTCATCACACACTGATAACCTAAACAAGATAATTGGCGAGACAAAGGGCCAGAAAAAAGTGAGGGGGTGGGAAAAGTATATATTTTAATATAAATAACTCTTAAAAATGAAAAGTAGAGAGTATTTATTTGAAAGATGTTACCAAGCGGTGGAGAAATGGATTAGCAAAACAACGAAAACCAAATATGAGCTCTGATAAAATTGCTCTGGGCAGAAGTACTGTATAAATTTATGGCTGGGGTGAGAATTTAGAGAGAATTCTGAGAATAGACAGGTCTGTTTATTTATAATCCTCTATCCCCACAATTGCACCTTACATTCAAAAGGCATGTGAGTGGAGCTTAGAGATAACACCTCAAAGACTTTCCTTTGTTCACTTTAACCTTTTACAGAATATTTTCTTAGAAAATGCAAACAGAATCAGTGAGAATAAAAGAGGAAACATTCCCAGCAATGAGAGAGTTAATCGGGGTGTATCATAAAGTAAAATACAGTATTTAATCCTGCAGGCGTATAGTTTCAGCTCGCTGACTGTTTCACTGTTGACTTTTTCACATTTTTAACATGTTTCTGGCCTTCAGACTCGTTTCTGTCGTTCCTTTTAGGTTTTTTTATTGATCTTGGATTTAAATGTTTATAATGAGTGACCTATCAAGGGTTCCTAACCATAAAGCTGCACCTCCTAAACCTGGCTTTTAGCTTATGCTCAATCACTCATTCACTCACTAACTCTATAACTCAATCTCTGACAAACTCAAACATGCACTCACGCATTACCTCTCTCACTTGCACAAACACTCACTCACTCACTCACTCACTCATTCACTTACTACCTCTCACAATCACTCACTCATTAACTCACTCAAACACTCACTCATTTCCTTATTCACTCACGTATTTTCTCACTAATTCACTCATATGCTCAATTACTCAATCACACAATTTGCTCACTCAGACATTCACTCACTCATTTGCTCAGTCACGCACTCATTCATTCACTTTCCCTCACACTCACTCACAAGTAGCTTATCCTGCCAGGTCTGAGAGAGGCAGGGCTGTGTGTTATAAATGCGGCATGCTAACGTCAGAGATGTGTGAGATGCATATGAATTTGATGTCGAGACAAAAAAAAACTCTAAAGTGCTAGCGAGAGATTAGTGGTTTTTAAATGGATTGTTTTTATCATTGTCCATTAATGTTACTCTTAGTGCAATTTCTAATTCTGCTTCTTTCTCCTCAGCCGTGGAGAGACTATGATGAGTTAGTAAGGCAGATTTTGCAGGTATCGCAAGTAGCAGCTAATAAGAAAACGTTTATACGTGTATATAGATAATTGTGCTATAGGAAGTCTAGATTTCACCCTAAACAATGTACAAAGACATCCGTTCTTTATGTTCTTAATGATCCACTTTATTATGACATGGGCCTTCTGTATATCACTGCTGCATTGTAAATTGTGATATTGACTTCTCTGTGTTCTTACTGAAACAATTCTGGCCTAGTTCAAATCATAGCTAGATACCACGCATTTATTCTTTTATTCATTCATTTTCTTCTGCTTAATCCACAATGGCTCACGGGCCTGTTTGTCTTGGCTGTTTCTTAACATGAGCCTTTTACCTGTTTACACAGTTATCAGTTCTGTTAATGGACATTCTCATCTTCTAGTTATCATAGCTACTATTTTCTACCAGCTGGAGATAATGAAGTATATTACTAGTGTTGGGCTGATTACTCCAAAAAGAGGCAATTGCTCTTTATTTTTAAATAAATGCATTGCTTGAACAAACTATTGATACATTACTATTGTGTTACTCTGCTGCATAACCTGAGATGTGTTTTTGAGTTAAGAATGGCCATAACAGGCGGCACGGTGGAACAGTGAGACAACTTCTGTGTAAAGTTTGCATGTTCTCCCCATGTTTGCTCTGGGTTTCTCCGGGTGCGCCGGTTTCCTCCCGCATTCCGAAAACATGCACGTTAGGCTAATTGGTGTCTCTGAGCTGGCCATTAGTGTGTGAATATGTGCATGACTGTAAGTGTGTGTGAGCTTTCCCTATGATTGAGTGATACCATGTTTAGGTTTGTTACTACCCTTGCACCCACCGTTGCTGACTGGGCCACCGGCTGGCCATCGACCCTGTGTGGATTATCAGAGCACAGACTGTTACAAACAATATGAGATATTGGAGAAAGCTAACTGACTCATCTGTGCAGCCAACCATGAGGAGGCAATTACTGCATATGACATGATATGACACGATATCACATATCAGCCCAAATGTCTGTCCAAAGAATTGTGCATTTTATTGTCTTTTTGTGTGATAATTTGAATTCTCTCTTATCTTTTGCAAACAATATGTGACTATTTAATATCATGTGTCTTTGATGTGATTGATGTGATTATGTAAATATGTAGTATTACTCCCATGCATTACACCAAAATATAACCTCAGAGATACCAGTAGCTAAAAGGTTACTTTAAAAAAAATACTGTTTTACCCTCATACTTATGAATGAGTTGACAGATTCTCTTGAACGGTCATCACTGTTTATTCTTGCAGTTATTTTTTATAACCAGGTTCTATAACAAAAAAATTACAATTTGCAGCTCAGAGCAGAAAAAGATGTGACTTTATACACTATGTACTATAAATAAGTAAGCAAGCAAAACATATTTATTCAGCCTCTCTTTTATCAGGGGTCACAACAGCGAGTCAATCTTTTCCAATATATCCACTGTCCCTCCTCTTCACATGTCCAAACCATATCAATCAGCTAATTTACAACCTGTGCTGTCCCTCTGATATTCTCATTCTTAATCCTGTCCAATCTGGTCACTCCTAATGAGAACCTTAACATTGTAAGCTCTGCCACCTCCAGCTCTGCTTCCTGCTTAGTTGCCACTGTCTCCAAACCATACAACAAGGCTGGTATTACTACTCTGTTATAAACCTTTCCTTTCACTTTTGCTGCAACCCTTTTTGTCACACATCACTCCTGACACTTTTCTCCATCCACTCCATCCTGCCTGTACTCTCTTCTTCACCTCATTTCCCCATTTCCCATCTGCTTGGACAGTTGATCCTAAATATCTGAATTCCTGCACCTTTATGACCACTTCACTCTGTAGCCTAACTGTTCTACCTGCCTCCCTCTCATTCACACACATTTATTCTCTCTTACAAGTGCTGACTTTCATTCCCCTCCTTTTCAGAGCATACCTCCACCTCTCCAAGTTCTCTTCTAGCTGTTCCCTGCTCTCATTATAGACCACGATGTTATCTGCAAACATCATAGTCCATGGTGATTCCTGTATAACCTCATCTGTTCATCTTATCTGTCCATCACTAAAGCAAACAAGAAGGGGCTCAGGGCCTACCTTTGATGCAGTCCCACCTTTACCTTGAAGCACTCCTACAGCACATCTCACTACTGTCATGCTGTTCTTATACATGTCCTGCACCAATCTAACATACTTTTCAGCCACTTTGGAATTCCTCATACAACACCACAGTTCCCCCTTGGCACCCTATCATCCAAAAAATCCTAATTCCTAAAAACCGCATCTGTGGTGCTCTTTCTTGGCATGAAACTATGCTGCTGCTTACAAACAGTCCCTGATTGTCTAAGCCTAGATTCAACAACTCTCTCCCAAATCTTCATTGTGTGATTTATTAACTTTATGCCTATGTAATTTCTACAACTCTGCACATAACCCTTGTTCTTATAAATCGGTTCAAGTACACTTTCTCTCCATTCCTCAGGCATCATTTCACTGTCAAAAATCTCATTGACTAACCTAGTCAAAATCAACACTCCCATCTCTCCTATACATTTCCATACCTCCACCGGTATGTCATCAGGTCTGACTGCTTTTCTCTTTTTCATTCTTTTTAAGCTTTCCTTACATTATCCTTGCTAATCCTTGCTATATCCTGTTCCACTATTTCTATGCCTTCCTTTTTTTCTATGTTATTCTCTTTATTCATCAGCTCCTCAAAATACTCCTTCCATCTTTTCCTCACCCTCTCCTCACCTGTCAGTATATTTTCATTTATTTTCTTGATCTCCTTGACATGTTGCACATCCTTTCCCGCTCTATCTCTCTGCCTGTCATCATAGGCCTTCTGCTTGGCAATTGCTACCTCTCTCTTTGTCCTACGCTTCATCTCCATATACACCTGCTTACTTTATTTAGTCCTCTCCCAGTCCCATTTTTTCTTCTCTAACCTCTTCTGCTGAATATTCTCCTGCACTTCCTTGTTCTACCACCAGGTTTTCTTGCTGTCCAGATGACACACCAAGTTCCTTCCTGCCTGTAATTATTCATATCTGTATTTCTGTCTCTAAATATGAGCAGATAAGATATGATTCAGCACAGCAGATAGTCATAGATTGCACTAACTGCCTAAACTGCAGTATTGTTCAGGCATTCAGGCAGGCTGAATGTGTGTGTATTTTTGATTGATAGTGTTTTTGATGTCTAGACATTTCGTGACTGCAAAGTTGTACAGTATTTATTTGAGCATTAAATTATAATGTTTTTTATTACTTATAAAAAAAGTCTCCTTTTGCTGTTATGCACATAGTACTACGGTCCACTATGAAAGCAATTTTGTCCCATTACAATTTTATCTTAAGCCTTTAAATTACTAGCACTGCTTTTTGTATGCACTGAACTCCTGAATTTTATATTACTGTTTTTTTTATTGTTAATCATTTCAATATTTATAAATTAATGTTGCAAATTGGGGGTGGCATGGTGGCACAGTGGATAGTGCTGGGGCCCCACAGTAAGATCCCGAGTTCGAGACTCTGGAAATTTCTGTGTGGAGTTTACATGTTCGCCCGTGTTTCCTCCGGGTACTCCATCTTTTTCCTGCATTCCAAAACATGCACGATAGATTAATTAGTGTCTCTAAATTGCCTGTTAGTGTGTGAATACATGCAATAAAATCTGTGCAAACAGAAATCAGCTAGAAATGTAAAAGCTTTTAAATATTAAATGGCTCTGTTTTGCTTCTGAACTATATTGCTCTTCTCTGATAATATTTTGGTCATTTAGACACAAGAAATTTAGTGAGGTCTGGTACCGATTGTTCTTGTTCCATTTTATTTTAACTGTGTTCTGTTTGGTTAGGATTGGTGTTCTGTAAAGGACACTTGAGATCTTTGATACCAAATTTAACAGACCATGTCTTTATAGCCCTCACGTTATGCAAAGGGGCGTCATTATGCCTAAGCCAAAACAAAATTCCACATTAACAATAAGAAAAAGTTTGTCTCAACAGAAGCACAAGAAATATTAATGACAAGTATAGTGAGATTTATATGTACTGACAGTTTCTTTTGACATTTGAGAGGCAGACTTTATCGCAAACACAGTCATCTACACAAAACACTGAGAAGTGCACAGCATTCTCTAAGAAAAGGATAAAATATTGCTGCCACAGAGATTTACCAGAGAAAGCTTGTGTGGGCGACTGGCGTACGCGCAAGCATAGCAGAAAAGATACTCTCTGAAGGATTCTTAGAATTGACTTATATAGGCTGCTCAGTTCACAAACCCACACACACACACCTACACTCCTACACCTCAACAACCAACATATACACACACTCTACCTCAGGGTCTTTCTATGCATGTCTTCTTCCGTGATTCCGATGTATGTTAGAGTCTCATTCCAGACTGGATTTAGAGAATTCCGTACGGTTTTAGTTTTCAGCTTATTAGCCTGATGAGAGAAAGTGAAGCATATGTTTTAGTCTTTCAAATACTAATTCTACTAGATGCAAAAGACAGTTTATAAAATAAAAATAAAATAAAACTTACATTTTCATATCTTCATAACAAAAGTATATTTTATACATTCTTATTGTCAAACAGTTAGGACTTTACACAAAAAAGAATGCAGAAATATATTGTACATTTATATATATTTTTTTAACTGTACAACTCCAAATCAGAAAAAGTTGGAACAGCGTGGAAAATGAAAATAAAATAGTGCTTAAAAATGTGTGTCCTGTTCGTTGGGTATGGTGTTTGTAGTGTGTTTGGAAAGGGAGGTGGGTCATTCAAAATACTGCAACTGTCACTCACTCTGTTATTATACAGCTCTTAGTGTTTGAGACCATGTTGCACCCACCAATCAAATGAGCAGAACTGGAGAAATATTTAACATAAAGCTTTTTCTGAGAGAGGATTGATTTGGTGTAACTCTGTGTGGATTGAGAAGAACATGTCTGATTAAAGTTAAACATACAGAACAACTGAGCGAAAGCCGTGTCTGATTTTGAGAAATTAATATGAAAGTCAAGGTGAGACTTTTTATTTAGTGACAAATGCTCAAAAATATAAAACGTTGAAATGGTTTTGGAAAAAAAATCTCTACTATTTAAAATAAATTGTTTTTTAGAAATAAATGGAGTGATTTTAAAAGAATGATAGAAAGTGAACAGTGAGTCCTTGTAGATCCAGATCTAAGATACAAAAGTCTATGGAAAATTTTAAACTTCAATTTAATAGAAAAAATCAACATAATTAACTCCAATAACATAGCACTGGTTCTGCAATGATTACCTACACAACTGTGTTTAAATGGAGCCTGTATGTTAATAATAATAGAGTAGCTGTTAAGATCTGACTTCTATTTAATTTCACACCAAATCATGATTATAACTAAACTAAACTAAACTAAACTAAACTAAACTAAACTAAACTAAACTAAACTAAACTTTATTTATTCTGTCTGCAATGACATAGAAGTCAAAGTAAATGTAAGTCACACTACAGCTTTTATAATTGCATTAAACTCCAAGCTTTTTTATGATTTGGGGTTGTGCAATTACTTTTGAAAAGAATATAAATATACTGTAAATTTCCACATTCATTGTTTTAAGTCATTGAATAATCTGAATAATCAAAGTATACGTACAAGAAACGTTATACATTCAGTAATCATTGTGATGAACGGTTTACGTTATTTAACTAATGGAATATTGGATACTGGACCATGTTACCAGACATATTGTGCTAAAGGTGAAATTTTTTTTTGTATTGCGAACAGAAATTAATAGCATTTTCTTTATACTGACATTGCAATTTAAATTATTCTCGAATAGTCTGTAGTTATTTTGGGTTTATTCTGGATTTTGATAAGTAAAAGGGTCATATGTAAAGAAATGTGAGAAGAGTAAAGGGTTTTATTGTTACTGCGTTACTGTTTCTGATGATATTCCTATTGCTAAGCTTAAAACATTTTCTCTATCTGAGACCTATTTTGTCATCTGAATCTGTAAATATACTCAGGTAGTTGGGAGAATTGTCTGAGTATTGTGGGTTATACAGTATGTGGACAGTGTGTATTGGTTATTTTTTTTCTAAGGGGAAAAAATCAATAACTTTCTTTTACAAAAAAGAGAATTCAGTTGTATTATGGTTAAAAATGATCTACCTTACTCGCACCAGGCAAGAGATGAATCTTAACATATGGGTCTGCCAGGCCATTGAAATCCATAGGCTTCAGTCCCTAGAAGCAAGTATGTGAGTTATAGCTTCTCACAGCCATGTGTTGATGAGACTTTATATCCGTAATAACTGTTATAAATGTTTTTAATAAAAATATACAAGTATGTACATATGAAATTGTAGTTTAGTAATAAAAATCTCACTGATAAATTTGTATTGTAACTAGATATACATGAAGCTTAATCTTAAATAGAAAAAAAAAACTCACAGAAAAGTACAAACCTTGGCTCTGAGGATGGTGCAGTGAAGGGAGCTGGTTGCTCTTTCATACCGCAGTTCAAACTCCAATGTCCCAAGGGCGGCTACATCATGATGGAAATATGACCATATTAGCATACAAAGATGGCTTAATCTCCTTTCATGGTCTTTAGCTCAGTTCATATCAATTTAATTCGTATTTAATGGAATAATTTTATGAAATAAGATGTAATTATCATTTCATCTCATACATTCTTTTTTCAAAAGTATTCGCTCACCTGCCTTGACTCAAATATGAGCTAATAAATAGGGTTTAATATTATGTCAGCCACCCTTTCCAGCTAGAGCAGCTTCAACTTCTAGGAAGGCTGTCCACAAGGTTCAGGAGTGTGTTTATGGGAATCTTTGACCATTATTCCAGAAGCGCATTTGTGAGGTCACATACTGATGTTGGATGAGAATGCCTGGCTCTCAATCTCTGCTCTAATTCAAAAGATATTCTATCGGGTTAAGGTCAGGTCTATGTGCAGGTCAGTTAAGTTCATCCACACCAGACTCTGTCATCCATGTCTTTATGGATATTGCTTTGTGCACTGGTGCACAGTCATGCTCGAAGAGGAAGGGGCCAGCTCCAAACTGTTCCCACAAAGTTGGGAGCATGGAATTGATCAAATTGTCTTGATATACTGAAGCATTCATACACCTGTAGCCATGGAAGTGATTATCACACCTGATTCCGATAATTTGGATGGGTGAGCAAATACTTCTATTGTGCCTAAATAAAGTAATCTTTAAACATTTGGCATTTAATATTTCGATTGGCATACAATTTTTTGGCATATTTTTTAATACAAATTAAAAATGGCTGCAGTTTTAATATAGTTTATAATCAATCAAGGTCAAATGGAAACTTTCAGCAATGTGGTGTAATTGGTGTCAATGACCTGTATTGACCTTTGCTTTACAACTCTGAACCGATTTTATTGTGTTTCAGATTTGTTAATTTGCGATATTAGGCCTTTAATTGCACATGACGGCAAACTAAACCCATGTTTGAATGGGTTTTCTCTAGGTGCTCGGGTTTCCTCCCGCATTCCAAAGACACGCATACTAGGTTAATATATGTTTCTATAGTTTACTTTAGAGTGTGAATGTTTATGTGAATTGTGTGTGTTTATGTTTGTGTGTGTACCCTAGGATGGACCCTGTCTAGGGTTGTTCTTGCCATTGTTCCCAGAGTTGCCGGGTGTGCAACCCCGTGTGGATTAAACAGAAGATAATGAATGAGTGAATGTGTTGCTGTTTGGCAACACAGAGGCGCAGTAAGTAACACTGTTGCCTTACAGCAAGAAGGACTAATAACTTTCTGTGTGGACGATGCATGTTCTCCCTGTGTGAGCTCTAAAGTCTATGTGTGTGACTATTTGTGTGTGTGCCCTACGATTGGAACCTTGTTCCGGCCCTTGCACCCAGAGTTGAATAAAATATAAGAAAATGAATAAACTAATGTGTTGCTGTTCCCATGCTCAGTAGTGAATCTGTAGTTTTTTTACTCTGTCTTTTCTTTTACTTGGGTAGTTTTTTACAGGTAAATTTACTTGTACTTGAGTAAAATGTAATTAAAGGAACAGGACTTTTACATGAGTAGAAAATGTAGGTACACTCTCTACCTCTGAATAATGGATGTAATATCACGCTGGATCCTGGTTTGATAAATGTGTATAGCAAATTCCCAATGCTACAGAGCAGAGTCACAATTTATGTATATATCTGATTTTTTATCATTATGACTTACACAATAACTAGCAATGAAACACAGAATAATGCAGTAATGCAATATTAATGATTTTTTTTGCCACATTGCTTTTATGGTTTACATCTTTTTTTAAAGCACATGAGGTTTGAAACCATGTGGCTTTGCCCGAGGCTTCTCATCATACTTAGATGGTATTTTTACTACACCAACCAACTACTGCATCATTTTCTGAATGCATTAGAGCTTTTTACATATTATAGCTTAAATAACTCCATTACAAATAAAATTACGAGCTTACTGCAGTCATCACTGTCAGAGCTGTTGATATCCACTGATGTGTCCACACTACTGGACAATGACAGAGTTCCACCACCTCCCTGGGCCCCAGCCTGCAGTGGGGAGAGGAGTGTGCTGCTCCCCGCTCCAGATGCCCCGAGCCCTGGGCTCAGGGCCACTGGAGAGGCAGCAAGGTGTTGGGGGACAGGTTCGCCGGTCGGGGAAAGACGGGGGAAGTATGCAGAGATCTGTCTGATAGGTCGGATCGGGCCCGGGCAGACGTCTATGGCCATGTGTTCCTGGATGGAGATGGTGAGTTTTTTTCCTTTCCGCACCGTCATAGCTCTGAGTGAATAAAAAGCCCACACAAACTAGTTATAGATAAACTCGAATTTATTTATTAAATTAGGTTTTAATACATTTTAATTAATTACTACTCATGATAATTATATTAATATTAATACAAATATTTCTAGTGCTACTATTACTACTTCTACAACATTGCTACAACAATACAACTAAATATAATTAATGGTAATAATAATAACAACAATAAAATTGTGTTTAAATCAGACAAACAATGTGTACACTGCCTGTAGAATTTATTTTAAGCAACATTTTAATCTTAGTTTCAACAGAAGACAACTACATAATTTCTTAACATAAATCCCAGCTTTGTCCATCTTTCAGAAAGGTTTGATATTCCTTTATTTAAAAAGTTTTTTTAAAGTCTAAAAGCCATGAATACAATGTGTTGATGATGTACAGCACTGTACACAAGCGCTGATGATGTTGTTTTAATATACAGATGTTTTAATATAACATGAGTGTGCTTTGACTCAGACTTCTCTTTTTCTGGGTTCTTATTTTATACAACTAAATGTAACATAGATAATAATTTTATACTGAAGGCTAAAAGATTTTGTAGAAAATAAAAAAATATATTTTTTTTATATACTACATGGTTTTATATTAAGAAATACTTTTTTTGCTTTTACCACCATCATACCGCTTATTGGCACTTAATTGGGTATAAATGTTGCAGATGGATAAATTCTGAATTTGTCAATTGAAAGCATCTTTCAATCCCTCGACAGCATGCATTCATTGTGACATCATTTCCACAATATTCTATCATGGCAACAGTTGTTTCTGTCCAGAGTTGCATTATTCTTTTCTCCAGTATCTTGTATTGACTTCACAAGGACATCCCATACAGTCTCAATAGGACTCTGTGGTGGCCAAATCATGCTACTTGAATCACTATTTAACAATTTGAGCCCTTTGAATTCGTTGAAATGTACAGACCTGACCAAACTGCAGCAACCAAAAACAGCACTGCCCCCACCGGCACTAGGCATGATGGTTGCATCACTTTAACCATTTACCCTGATGTGCCCATCACTCTGGAACAGGGTAAATTTTGACTCATCATAACACATGACCTTCTTCCAATGCTCCAGAGTCCAATCTTTATGCTCTACCTCACTGCTTCTCCTAAGGCTTTGTGCATGTGGAAATTCTCTTAATTTGACCATTAAAAAAACTCTGAGTTATACTCTCATTTTTTTACAATTTGATTTCACCAAACGCTTAAGTGACTTCCGATCACCAATTTCCCCACTGTACTTACACTTTTTAATAATGCGGTAGACAGTTTGTAAACCGATTTTAGTAGTTACTGTGATGTCCTTATATGTTTTTTCACTTGATGAAAATAAGTTGATTAACAAATGAGAAGCTACTTACTGCATCAGTTAGGGTTAAATAACATGTTGCCAGCTGAAACATCATCACCTATGTAGAAGTTGTTTGCCAGACAGTGTATATAATAATAAATATAAAAATATAATATAATTCTTATCATTTTACTACTAATTTTTACTACTAAAAATAATTTTTACTTGCCCTTATAATTTTCTTTAAATATATACATTTCTTATTCAGATACTTTTGTCAGATACCAAGCCCCATACACTGCTTCATTTCTTTATCTATCCACAAAATGCAATTTTTGTTGCTATGTTCAAATCTTTTGTCTTGTCCAGAAATCACTTTGGCATTAATCACAGATCCTTTATTGTTTTTTTTTACTGGGTTCAGTGCATTATGTGCCACATGTGACATGAGAGCTGCTGTTTGACCTGGATATTGTGAAATGCCACTGTAAGCTGGGACTTTATTGCCATAACTCACATTTTAGTAGAAAACATCCAAATTGTTCTACAAACCTGGACGTGAGCTGCACACTAAGTCAGGCGGCAAGTATGTCAGTAATTAAGCTTTGTCTCTTCATGCTAAGCTTTTTGTTTGTACATTCAGTGTAACCAGAGAAAATGGATCAGCACTGAATATATTGTGAACTATTGCTTATGGGAGTTAGCAAACCAGAATAAAGGAAGGATAAGGAATGCATATTTAGAGTGGAAAAGCCAACAGCAACAGTCTATTTTCAGCAAGGCAAGCAAATGGGGGAAAATTAGGTTTGTTGTGGGATTTATCTAGCTATTAATGTCCAAATTTATAGAACTGAGGTTTTTATTAACTGTCACCATCAAAGTGACAGTAATAGGTTTGATCTACAGGAATGACAGAGAAAAGAAAAATAAACCCCAAGCATTTCCATCATGAATGGCATATAAAATACTGCTTACTAACAAGCAAGCAAGGGTCATGTTCTTATTTATACTGCAATCAGTATTATGTAAGAAAGGATGAATAAAAGCATGAAATGAAGTCATATAACACTGAATATTTCCTGACAACCTCACATATATTTTGAGCCAGATTAGTCCCAACTAGACTTAGGTAAGTGCATACACACACACACACACACACACACACACTCATTGTCAGTCCACCGTCCATCAATTCAGCATTTGCGTTTTGACAGATGTCGCACCTGATACCTGTAAAATGCAGCTCATTATTGTAGCAAGAAGGGTTAGTACGGGCAACGGTCTGTACCAGTATGGCTAATGAGATCATGACATAGCTACGCTAACAAAATTAGAAATTAGCACTGGGTTATTATTTTGTTACAATCCCAGTATAAAATGTTCTTTTCGCTCAGCAATTGGACTGAATTGTGGACTTTTTAAAATAACTCAAATCTAATAATGAATACATAAAAGGCTATTTATAAAAAAATAAAAACAGATCGTTTGAATAGTGTACACTTTTATTTAGGTGATGTTTATTTAGTTGTTCAGGTCAGAGAGCTTTCCAGTTTCTCTGTGACATAACATGAGTTTTTTATTTATATGGGTACAAGATTCACCCATAGTGGACACAGTGCAGTTTATATTCAACTCAGTGCAACACAGTGCAATCAGTTCTATACATTCTTTGCAGTTGAACAGGAAAGGACATGATTGCCGCTCAAGAGGGGCATGTAAAGAATTGGCCACTTATGGAGATCAGAGAGAGCAATTGAGATATAAGGTCAATTAAAATCTAAACATATTGGCCACGGAATACTTGTTTATGCTCATACCATTTGGCCTTCCAAAGTGTCTTCCAGCGATTCATAAGTTTTTGGGAGCTAGGTTCTAGACTACTATGTCTATGTTTTCTCTGAGAGGTTCATGTGGAGGATGTGATGCATGTCTTGGTGGATAAGAACTTTTAGGTCAGCTTCTTCTGTAGGTTTATTATTTATTTATTTCACTATATAATGCTGGTTATATGACTCAAGCGTTAAACATGGAGTCAGGCAAACTGGTGTTGCATTCTCTAGGTATATTCCATGTACCACCATATAAATTATATTATGTCACCTATCATTTGCATTTGTCCATGTATGCCCCTGGGTGGGTATAGTTAGAGCTCATACTCTGCCAACTGTGCCAGAAGTAATGTGTCATGAGATCATCTTGGAAATCTCTACGTTCCAGATTTTCTCGAGGTTATTGCAGGCCTGAAATGCCTGAAACCATTTGGTGAGCCTATTTAATATCAGACAGAAATGTGCAAACTCTTCACACTTTCCTGGGTGTGAAAGTGAAAGTGATCCATTTGCCACTATGCTTACACACAACAGAATTTGTCCTCCGCATTTAACCCATCTATGCAGTAAAGCACACATATTTTAAACACACTGGTGAAGTGAGCACACGTGCCCAGAGCAGTCAGCAGGCCGCAAAGCTCCTGGAGAGCTAGTAAGTACCTTGCCCAAGGGCACTTCAGATGTGACTTGGCAGTACTGGGAATCCTCGGGTCACAAGTCTGGTTCTTTAATAATAATCTCCCCGTAATTATGGGGTATTATATCTTAGAGTTTTATATAAAAAACTGAGAAAATAAATATTCTGCAAAAATAATTGTGAAAAGAGAAGATAAATTATTCCAGGTTCTCTGCTTGCCAGATCTTTCTTTTTTTGGGCTTGCTATTAAGGGATCTGTTTATTTGTTTTTTTCCTGTCTGAAACATTATGTTCTAGGAATGACAGTTTCATAAAACATAGAGGCACAGACCCTCACACACAACCAAACAACCAAGATTTGATACCCATGGTAGTATGTTGTTCTCCTCTGGTACAGAATATTTCCCACAGTACCAGAAAAGGATAGGATAAATAAGCATGTTCTTTAATATTATCCTCTCAGGTCTCACACACAAACACTTATCCTCCTCTTCTATCAGTGTATGTGTGTAACAGAAAACACATTTTGTAATAATTGTTTTCTTATAAAACCCTGTCGTTTTTTATTCTTTATTTTATAGGCAAATAAATACATTATATCTGTGGCACACTTAGGTTTCCCTTTGAGAAAAGTCTCATATACCATATTTTAAATATATAGATATTTAAACCCCTTCATATACTCCCTGAAGATGTCTTTTTCTACAGTTGTGCACAGTTGAATAAATGTTCTGCAGCTGTAATTTGCATTATCAATATACAGTTTTACTTTGATCATCAGCCCAAACCCACACTACACACACCCACATACACACACATACACACTTTCCCCACTAACACACTTGTTTGTGCATATGAACTGACTGCAGTAACCCTTCTACAGTTTAAGATTGGAACTGTCAGCACCACTGCTCTATAGCAGCTTGCTCTGTCAGATCTGTATGAGTGTGTATGTGTGTAGGGGGCTAATTGAATGAGTGTCAGTGTAGCTGAGAGTGGGTCACAGCAAGAGGTGAAATGGGGCTTTGGAGGGGTACTGCTAAGCATTTGAGCAAAAGGGATGGTGGAATGAAAGTATGTGTGTGTGTGTGTGTGTGTGTGGCAATGACAGTAGGTGGTCAGCAGTGTTCCTGGCACTGTAGGGGAATCTAGCTTTATTAGGAAGCACTTTAAATGCCTGTGTGGTTTGAGCAGCACGCCTAAGCTTGCCAGAACTGCAAATCACATTCATCCTAACCTTAATTCTTTGCAAATTCATCAATCCCGAGTTACAGGAACAACCTGAAGTCCACTGGAAATCTATCATTTTCAGTACATGCAGTGATTCAACTCAGCCTGAATTATTCTAATTCTCATTGTGTACAGTGGCTGAGTTCTGAGATCATCTGAAATCTTTCTGAGCTGAGACGGATCACAACTGTCTTTAGTCATTCCTGCCTTCCCTGTAGTTAAATGTGGACAATAACTTGTTACACTGGTGAAGAAATGGCTGTTTATTAGTGACACAATTCCAAATGTGATATAAGATTCACCCATAGTGGAAACAGTCCAGTTTTATTCAACACAAAGTGACTCAATGCATTA
>JAOUQT010000022.1:13009873-13041190 GCA_025769995.1 Xyliphius kryptos
TTAGGAGTGACCAGGATGGACAGGATTAGGAATAAGAACATCAGAGGGACAGCACAGGATGGAAAATTGGGAGACAACGATAGAGAGGGCTGATTAAGATGGTTTAGACATGTGCAGAGGAGGGACAGTGGATATATTTGTAGGAGGATGTTAGAGATGAAGTTGCCAGGCAGGAGGCAGAGAGGAAGGCCTAAGAGGAGATCTATGGATGTGGATAATGTAGACACGCAGGTAGTTGGTGTGAAAGCAGAAGATGCAGAGGACAGAGTGAGGTGGAAAATATTGACTCGCAGTGGCGACCCCTAATAAAGCGAGAGGCCAAAAGAAGAAGAAGAAGAGCAGCCACTGAAGTACACCAGCTTGACTCTCAGTGCTAATAGCAGACTGTGCTGGCAATGTTATTTCAATGAACTTCAGTGAATGTCTTGAAAGTTTAATTTGAAACAATGATTAAACCTAAATCAAACATATCTGCCTTGACAGTTTCATACTTTTGCTGTCGAATACCATTTCACTTACTATCATTTCTCTTTTGCACCGGCATGAATAAAATCCCATTTATCTTTATATTTTAGAGCCTCAAAAACAGATTCTACAAACTCTACAGAGGGGAAATTGCAGGAGAAGGACAGAGCCTATGTATATGACGGAGATATATGTGAGTTAACCCGTGTTCGATTACCAAGAATATTTCTGTGAGGAATTGCATGTTCTCCCCATGTTTTGACACATTTTTACATTTTTTTATTATGACTTGTAACTTTTTCCTAGATTTACTTAAATTAACATGAATATAAGGAGTCTGAAAAGACAAAAGTATTTTTAACTCAAACAAGCACACACCAAACTAATTTAACACAAAAGCAAAAAAGAAAACAAATGAAAGCCAAAGAATGACTAACAAACAAGCCGAAGGCACACCTCTGATCGGTGTCAGAGCTAAAACCACGCCGTTCACCAGCACCTAAACCATGTCGCTTCTCAGCACTGAAACCGAGTATCATCCAAACTTCAGAGCAAGGTTCCTCATTAGAGCCAGAACCACGTCACTCGTCACTGTCAAACAACACCAGCACCACACATTATTTCAGCACAACATCCACACACCATGTCAGCAGCGGAATCAATGCTAGTGTCATGCCCTGACTTCAGGGTGCACAGAAAACCAGATGACATGGATTACATGGACAAGTCCATTTATCTTTTAATTAAAAATAATACTATTACTTTGTTCATGCATATCCTGCGTTTTCTCCATGGTGTGGTTCAAAACAGACACTGGGATACACTCCTCTTCCGGCACACCTGCTTTTGCCTTCCTGAAACGGCACATCCCCTTGTTCTATAACTTGCACTCCTGCGCCTCTAAAAAAGTGTGGAGTGTGCAAGGATTCCGGGGATTGTGACACTTTCGAGGGGTTCGTGTTACACGAACAAATAAGAATTATTAATTAATCAGTTAAACAAAATATAACATCATACAGATATAACCATATTTAAAATTATATAATTTCAATATCTTACATATTTAAAATATTTTTTTATAATATTTATTTTATGAGCAGAATATATCATCATTTTGGACAAACTCAGTTTCAGACTCTGTTGCATGAAGCTGATAACTCTGTATGGATCATGTGTGTCTGTGGAAAGTTGCTAATGATATACCCAAGAAGTTTTTATTGACAATGACAATTTAGAAATGACAGAAAATCTGGATTTATCTGTATTTATGGTTTGTGTGATTTGGAGGTGATTAATATTCATATTTGACTAAAAACAGTATTAGGTTAATTATACATGAATGTATGAAAGGCTTAACGGTCTAAAACAATTGTATAACTACATTGGGCACTGACCTCCCCTGCTGTGTCAAACATGACAAGTGGAATAAATTAAAAAGTATGAAAAGAGGACAACATGTAAGTCTCTGGGGTACATTTTTCATCTCTGCCCTTCCATTGTATGTAAATAAAGAGAGAGAGAGAGAGAGAGACTGGCTCATGCAATGACAAGCCTGTGAGTGAAGAAATGTGAACTGGAGGCAGAGAGAGACTCTAAGTAACTCTAGGCATGTCACATTTTTAATTTTACAGTGTGACCACTCTGAGAATTAGCAGACATCTCTTGGGTGACTTCTTGATAATTATCTCATCAGCCACCTGCCATGGATTTCTCACTGCCTCATCTCTCTAAAAAACAATCTAGCCTCTAGACTTGTCTAAATTTTGAGTCTTGTTCACAACTAGAGAATTAAAAGAGCTTTCTAGACTCTGTTGTCGCTAAGCTTATTTTAATTTCAGCCTGTCCAACCATCTAAGTCTCCTCTTAACAATGAAATTACATACTACTCTGTGGATTCCATCATGAGACAAAGGTTAATTGAGCTAACACAAAGTGTTAACCCTGTCTGCCCAGTGTAAACACAACAACATATAAATATAATCATCACATCTGACAGCATCTTCAAAAAGACAGGGTTAACATATTCAACCTACACTGGATTAGGAAAATCTGGCAGGTGGCATTTGAATACAGACAAAGTGCCACAGTTAGTGGTTATGTCACAACTGGCTATTATATAAGGTGTTGTTCTGTCATAGAAGAAATCAACATTTAACGGGTATTGAACTATGGGTAAACTGAGCTTCTTTAGCAACTTTGACAATGAACATACAGGTCCTAGTCATAAAATTAGAATATCAGGAAAACGTTGATTTATTTTCATAATTCCATTCAAAAAGTCAAACTTGTATACTATGCACATTTGATACACACAGACTAATATATTTCAAGTGTTTATTTCTGTTGTTTTGATGATTATAACTGACAACTAATAAAAAAAACCTAAATTCAGTATATCTATATGTCTATGTTACTTTAGACCAATACAAAAAATGATTTTTGAAAATGATGGCCAACTGAAAAGGATGAACATGAAATGTATCAGTATGTATAACACTAAATACTAAGTTGGGGCTACTTTTGCCCAAATTATTGCAGCAATGCAGCATATCATGAAGTCAAGCCTGCTCTGATAGTGGCCTTCAGCTGTTCTTTATTGTTTGGTGTAGCGTCCACTGTGTGCAGCTGGAGTCAGTGCCTCAACAACCACCAGGAACAGACATATGCAAAACATGAGTTTCAGCTGTCACATTCCTTGTGTTAAGCCACTCTTGAACTAAAGAGAGTGTCAGAAGTTTCTAAAGACAAAAGGGACTGGACTGCTATCGAATGGTCCAAAGTTAAGTTATCTGATAAAAGTACCAGGAAGTTTTACAACACCTTATGTTTCCTGCTGCTGACAAACTTTTGGGAGATGCTGATTTCATTTTCCAACAGCACTTGGCACCTGCACACAGTGCCAAAGCTACAAGTTTGGTTACAAGCTACAAGGTTTAAGGACCATGGTATCCCTGTTCTTAATTGTCAACAAACACACCCTACCTTAACACTATAGAAAATCTATGGGGTACTGTGAAGAAGTTGTGATATGCCAGAACCAACAATGCAGAACAGCTGAAGGCCACTTTCGGAGCAACCATGGCTCTCATAACATCTGAACAGTGCCACTATTCTGTCTGTAACGAATATGTATAGTATACAATTCAATTTTTGAATGGAATTACGATAATAAATTAACTTTTTTATGATATTCTAATTTTATGACCAGCACCTGTATAGCATTTGAATGGTTGAGCCAACTTCTGTTGAATGTTAACCTGGATGCAATTAATTTAATTAAGATTCAATGGCCTTCTCTTCTCTTAATCCCCACAAAAAAAAAACTTATCTTATATCTTCTTATATTTTTTACAGATCAGACATAAAAAACACAGAGCAGGGCGATGCAAAAATGACCTTTATGAACATAGCGCAAAGAAACCTGATGTAGTCCACAGGCACTTTTTGGTGCTGTATACTCTTTTAGTGTACTAAGTCAATCAGATTAAGTGCTACAAAAGTAAACTGTCTTTATAAAATTCTGCTCTGAAAAGGTATTTCTATTTAGACACGAAACTATATTTTCTATAAAAAGAACAGAACTACATAAAAATAGAACTGAACACAAGACAAGACATAATTAGCTAGCGCAACACCAATTGCATATGGGTATGAAAACACTAGGCTTGTGTACATTCTCATTTTTGGGTGATAAATGGAAGTAAAAGCTGGTTATTGACTGGACTGTACACTATGATTCTGAATATACTGTATAAGTGCTTCATCTTGATGAGGAAAATCCATGTTCCTCTGATACACTGATCAATCATGTGTACTACATTATAATAGTATGAAAATATCAGGACTTCACAGACCCCGTGAAAAATAGAGTTCTTGCATTTTCCTGCATAAGTGACAGATGTCCTCTCTTTCCTTATGTGTTCACAGAAAAAAAGAATCAAGAGGAGAGAAAACAATAAAGCCACTTGTCTTGATTTTTCACCTGTAAGTGCTTTTAGCAAAATGGTAGAGTAAAGCTCAGTGAGTGAGGCGATGGAGCCAGATAATGCATTAAACTCCAGTACAGCAGCTAGCTGTAGAAGCCAATGATATGCTCCAAAGCATGATTTAATAGAAAGCACCCAGCTGAGTGAAGAGAATGGCTCTGAACTCTAATGCACAACAATAGACTCTCTGCCAGACATGGGGTAAATACTGACTTCAGCTTATGGTGCCAAGCCAAAGCTCATAATAACCAAATGAGGCAAAACAAAAGACCAAAGCAATAAGGCAATAATAAACACCCGGATCTGTCAAAGTAACGTTTGATCACACTATGAAGGCATCTTTCAGCTGCTCTCAGCCCAATGCTACACAAATAATTAAATCTACAGCGGTTTCAGTTGTCAGCTATTTACATTTGATAAGCCTGAGTAAAATAGAAAACAAGTGTCAATACTGTACTTGTTAAACAAAGTTTGATCAATACTATATTGGTTATTTATTGCAGTTAGAATCCAGCCAGCTATCTTTCCTGGTTTGTTCTCAGTTACCTGAGAGTGAAGCACTGGATTACAAGCTCCCATTCCAAATTGTAGATGAACATGCAACAGTCAAAAAACCATATACGTGTGTGAGTACCTAATGTATTTCTTTGCCACTACCATTCATTAGGCTGATGAAGGAAAGGCAAAAAAGCAGATGAAATTATTTGGTTTCGGTTGGCTATTGTTGTGTGTAGATGGTATGCTCACACTGCTCATTCTTGGGAACCCTCTGCTATGCCTGTAGGTCACCTTGAAATGATTTGATACTATGTGCAGACATTTCACCCAATCACTGTCTCGCTCATTTACAGAATGCTAAGCTATGGTTGATATACAAATGAAATTAAATAAATTGTTCTGAATATAGGCACACAGGTTGGCACTTTACATCTAAACATGGGCAATCAATTAGCAATTGATCAATATAATTAGCTACATGTTAGTTTTATCCATACTGAAAGCCTATTACTTTGCTGTGATTGGCTGGTTTCTATTCAAAATCTACTTAGTCCACTAATCAGACAATATATCTAACTGTAATTTGTCTAATAGAAACTATGTAGACAATCTTCTACATTATAATTTTTCCAAAAGAAAAAAAACATGTTGAAAGCTGCTATATTGAAATATGATGAATCTGAAGATTCTTTGAGCGTGCTGGTTATCCCTATTTTTTATTGCCATTACCTCCACAGTAATACATCACTTGCAGCTACTCATAACCACACATAATCCAACGATGCTAAGCTGTCTATGAAGCACAACCACATTAGAGCATCTAATGGACTTCAGTTTACCACAGGAGGCCCACTCACCCACCACAGAATGAATCATTCACCCACAGTTTCCAATCTATGTTAGTCAGCCTTGGGGTACAACTGAGAGAGAAGTAACTGGCAAAAACAGAAGTGTGAAAATTAATTATTTGAATATTAAGATTGGGAATTACACTAGTGATGTTGATGCAAGGAGAGGGAAATATATATTCCTTTATGATGCACATAAATGGCAAATTGCATCCAACTGACCTGCTATAGTTTGCTTTCAGTGAAAAAAGTATACAAATTAACTGTAACATAAACCTGGGTGGAAGTAAGATAATAGCAGAGGAAAAGCAATGCACTTAGAGTGTGTAAAGGAGATTGTATGTGGGTGAAGAAAGAGAAACCAAGACAAATTAAAGAAAGAGAGGGGGTCATTCTATGTATAGATGTGAGTCATTAGAAACGCAAAGGTCAGTAAATGCCACCTTTTCAAGATGTCGCCTTCACACAGATACAGAATTAGCTTCCTGTCACAAAACACCATTAGTGGTGAAAACAGCACCACTAGCTGGCCTGGACCTAAAGGGCAACCTTTCAAATTGTTCACTACTTTAAAGAACTGAGACTGACCTCAAATACATGCATTTAATCCTGTTTTTCAGACATGGGTAAGAATACAGAATATTGAGATCAAAGGACTAAAAGCAATGGAGGTTAGTGCGACTGAGGCATTCTTGTGGAGTCCATATCTGAATCTCATTCATCAGAAAGTTTTGGTGGGATTAGATCATTGGCTAAAAAATAAGCCAGTTTTCTTAGCTTTAAGAGTGTTTTTAAAGCATGGCATGGCTTTACTTGGGTTGGTGAGCTTCAGTTTCTTCAGTTGGTTTTATTTGACCTTATGTTTGTTTTAGTTTGTTAGAAAACAAATGCACAGTTACATACACATACTTTCCAGTATACATTATTTCTAATACATTGTACACTGAGGAGTGTTATAAGGCCATTTATATTTGGTATGTGGTGTTAGATGAGCAGTTTTTGTAGATATCAGTGCTATATGAAGCCCAATTTAGATCAATGTGTCATTACAGATGACAGCTGCTGGTATGAGCTGAACTGGGTTTCAGTCATAGGGTTTGCTTCTTCTTTGAGCATGTGGATACTGTGAGAGCATAAAGAGATAATGTAATAACTTTAGTCCAAACCATCTGTCTGCTGAAGTTCCCCAATTCCACAGAACCCAGCAAATGCATCCGAAAAATGTCCATTCTGGGTTAAGTAGATGCTGATGGCCACAGTCTAATCACAGCTAATATCCACCAGAAACAACATGCCATGTATCTCTGCAGGCTTTCAACTCTCAGCTCTCACTGGATCTTCTTCAGTTGCTTGAAGGCATTCAATTCTTTTAGTTGCTCCTTTCATGCCTGTGATGGTGGAGTGTCTGACTGAGCCCCTCCATCCACCCTCACAACTAGGAAAAAAAAAAACAGAATTTTTTAAATTAGTTGTATTATAATAGACTTACCCATACAGCATTATAACAATATGGGGAGATTCACTTTGATGAGACAGAAATACACATTTAACTCACACAAAAGTTCTTTGTTTAGTCTATGAGAAATGCTTTAATCCTTTAGAGAAGCCTATTCTGTATTATTCTGTATTATTGTGTGTATTAACTGAATTATTTTGTGGCAGAGAACTCTGAGAACTTCTAAGTTTTCTATGCAATTGATTACATAGGTCAAGGTATGTAGCGTATTTTGTGTTATATTACTTAATCTTAACAATTACAACAGAATATTCTGGGCCTTTTTCGAGAGAATATACCAGTATATACTTCATAGCTTTCACAGAATAATAATAATACTTGATACTTTATTGATCCCGTAGGGAAATTTTTTCTCTGCATTTAATCCATCCAGGGGTGAACACCTGTAGCACCCCCAATGAGGCGGAGGGATTAGTTGGGGGTTCGGGTGCCTTGCTCTACGGCACTTCAGCCATGACTTGCCTAGAGTGGGGTTCAAACCAACGATCTCTTGGTCCCCAGCCTTTTACACTTTTGACATGCAGTATTTCAACACAGGATTTGTGTATACAAATACTCTATCTACAGTACTATGAGTGAACATTGTTGCGTTTACATTTTTGTGCTGTAAAATATGTGAATATATGTAAAACATACAGCTAGAGTGAAGAAAATTAATGTTTTTTAGCATCCAGAATAATTTTTAAGGGACTAAGCATGACAAATACCCAGTTTGAGCTCCAGAGCAAAAAATAACTTCGCAGCATAATGCTGCCACCACATTGTTTCACTGTAGGGATAATGCCTTTCACACAAATATGATGTTTTCTATGGTCTGAGGTGCCTTTTGACAAACTCCAAAGAGGGCTGTATTTTGGCTTTTACTGATGAGTAGATTTCATACGGCTACTATCATGCACTATATTATAATAGCACAGGCTACTATACTGCAGCAGAAATGGCTGTCATTCTGGGAGGTTCTCCTCTCAAGAGGAGACCAAGTTTTAAAAACAATCAAGTGGAAACATGTGATTTTTTTAAATTACAATTAAAAAATTCCAGACAATGCTTTCACTTTTTCATTAAGGAGTAAAATTGAGGGGAAAATGAATACAATCAATTTATTTGAGGAATATCTCATGATGTTAATTAATGATCTACTAGGATTTAAGCTGGATGTTCACCCTGGTGCCTCCATCCTCCAAATACTTTTAAATTGGAATCATTAATACATTCAATTCTACACACAAATGGCCCATTTTCCCACTAAACCCTTCAATCTGCTGTCAATTGTGGGGAGCCATGGAAACGATTTCAGAATGCAGAGAGCGCCCTTTTGAATTCCTTGCTTCTGTTTATGCGTCTGAATTGCTGCCACGCCATGACAGTGCAAAGCGTTCAGCCATAGATCACTTATTTATTTATCTTTTTTTGTATGTATCCATTGCAACCTTCTGCAGATGTTGATTCTCAGGTAGCATGTGCAATTTGGACTGTGCATTGATCCATATATCTGTCCAGCTAGTTTGTTAAATGCAAGAGTAGCACATGCATTTAGAGATATTACTTGCATTAATATTTTTTAATATTTGCTGATACAGTAGATGTGAGATAAAATAGTGCATTAATACATGTTTAACCTGTCTTGATTTTGATGGTCTTTATTAGGTTAATAGATATTTTAGAACATTTCCACTTTCAGTGCTTAGTTGTCCTTGGAAAGATTGATTTTAGAGTCAAGCAGATGATAAATCTTGGCAGTAAATATTTCATTCACAGTTTAAGATTGTTGTGCATTTTTCATTTGATTCTCATTTAAATAAAGGACAAACCTGTGCTGATGCTGTGTTGCATAATAATCTTTTCCAAATCACATCATATGTTCTAGAACTCATATGACAAAAGGATGCAGACTGCACAATTAAACACTTGATAGAGTTGAAAATAAAGTCACTGGCAAGACTTAAAAAGTTATTTTCTAATGAAAAGAGAAATTTCAGCTAATAGGTCAAATGTAACATTTATGTTGTTGTCCTGCAGAATTCAAGTCCCAGTGCAAGCCAACACTTCTCATCTCATTTCCTATGAAACTCTCTGGACATTTTTCTCCAAAATAAATCTACTCTTAACCTAACTCTGTTCATATTTGTATATGTCGGCAAATAAAACACTTGAGTTAATCAGAATTAATTACAGGGATTGCTTTTCTGTAATGAATAATGCCTTTGTAAGCATATTAGACATTTACTATACAATGCTCAATTATTTACAGCATTGTTTGTACAAGGTCCCATTGGGATCTGAATACGTTTTGGGACTCTTAATGGTACAATAGGATTTATAACCATTATAGACATTTATAACCAATTGCAAAAAGCATTCACATTATATAACACATTAATACCATATAAGAAAAAAAAACATTCTTTAATGTACTGGGGAGAGAGTGTGGCATTAAAGAATCAGGTGGATAGAATTAACCCGAGGTCCTAATTCTGAGGTTGGGATGCTGCAATAGTCAATAAAAAAAAATTAAAGCTGATGGAGAAAGAAACAAATAGGATTCCAAGGATGGAATCTAGGATGGAATGGTTAAAATTTAAACAACCCATTCCTGTGTCTGGCATTCATTAATCCATTGCTGCATTCCCCATGGGTCAGATATAGCTACAGAGGAAAACAGGAGAGAAAATGGAAGGAAGAGTGATTACTGTTGATCTTGTTAAGAAAGGCTAAAGCTGTATAGCATGTTTTACCAGAGAGAAATCTCTACCAGTCTGAATATATACTGTATATAAGACAGTGTGGTGTATTATGCCATAGTAATGTTTTGTTTATAAGGACAGCCAATGGGCCTTGAGCAAAATTCCAATTGAAATTAAATATTGATCTTTGACTCTACTGCCCAGTGATGCCTATAATCACTGCTGCCATTATCTGTACTGCACCATAGATCAACTGTTTTAAATTCAAACCCACGACTAATTAAACTATAGACCGATATGAGAAATCATTTATTCGGGTTGCCGTATTTTCACCTTGCACCGCAACTCAGAATGTTCTTGTGCTTTTACTATTTGCTCATATTGTCTGTTGTAATAGCTTAGCCAAAAGAAAACAATACTGCATAAAATAAATGTAAAAAAATAAATGTAATTTAATGTAATTCCTTAGCAATTTAATGTAATTATATTGTATTACAAAATGCCACCCAAAACTTTATCTTTTCCCCAAAATCCTGGATAATATAACAAACTATAAAACTGAAAATCATATGACCCATGATCTATTTTTAGACCCCAAACATCTAATCACACTCATACCTGTTCCCTATCATCACCAAGGAAAGACTATTGAATGCTGCATTTCCAGAATGCAGTGATAACAAATTGTCATCAAATGGTGGGGAAGGACTATTTCAATGTTCAGGATCCTTCAAAGATCCTTCCATTGGCCACATCCTTCATTTCAGAGAAACTTAAACTGTGCCCAAATATTTCTACAGATTTTTATGAATTGTATTTAATCCTTTGCAGGTATACCCTAAACATATTGTAACCTGAAGCATGGATTTTTTACTTTTTGTTTATATAATCCTGAACAATACATAATTAAAGTAATGATTTGAAAAGAGGTTCAATGAGAGTTCTTGACCACTACATTCCAGTTGGTGGAGGAAGAAAGAGAAATAATTAGTGATTACTGTTGAGCTTGTTGATGGGAGATGGGAATAGGATCAACACTCTCTCAAGAGTGGCATGTGTAGCTCAGCAGGGACAGGAATGAGAGGAAATATTAGAAACCACTGCAAAAAATATTTAAAAACTTGCAACAACATATGTTTTACCAAAGTCATAATGTTGTCTAGTTTTATTACACAGTAAGTGGCTCAACATAAACATTTTTTTCATAAAGGAAATGAAACATTTTTCCTCCCACCATCCATTATGTTCCACTTAATCGATATGGGGTTGTGGGCCAGCCGGTGCCCATACTGCAATTCTGGTTGCAAGGGCAGGAACAATACTAGACAGGGAGCCACTCGATCAAAGGGCACACACACATTTACACACTGAGGGCTATTTAAAGACACCTATTAACCTGGGAAATATCTGTGTGAAATGTGTATGCTCTCTCCATGTTCCCGTAGGTTTCTCAGATTTCCTCCCACATTCCAAGACATTCGCGTTCTTTCGTAAAGCCATGGAGAATACAGGGAGAACATGCATACTCCATGCAGAAATTTCCAAGGTCATCCCACCCAGTGAATGAACCCGAGTTCTTTTGGCAGAACAATGTGTCCTAAAAGCCAAAAAATATCCTGAAAAGACATCATAAAATTAGCCCAAATTTTTTTAGGAAAATAAGGGATTTTTTCAAGAAATCAAGGGACATGTCAACGTTGAACTCATGGGACTTTTTTAATTTGATACAGCTAGACTTTTTTAGTGTCTGGAAAACTATTTTCTGTTCACTGATTCACTGTTTCACTGATTTATTAACGATTTCCATCAATGAGTTGCTACACACGATATGTAATCACTGTATAAAGTCACTTCGTTTTTAATGGTTTTTAATACAGCACCACAAGCTAAGTTTTTTTGGTCAATCTAATTAGCAGCCATTAAACACTGGCATTGCAGCAAATTCTAAGCCACCCTCAGGAGAGTGATCGGACTGTAGTGAGCACTGCAATCCATCAACACACACTCACTAATGAGCCAATAAGCCAAACAAAGCTCTGGGTAAAAAATACATGTTGAGACATCTGAGGAAATGCAGGGCACCTTGGGTATAGTTAGTGACTTGCACATGATAAGTAATAATAAGGTTATTTGAAGACATTTAAACCAGAGAAATGGGTAAATCACAGTGTAATGCAAAAACAGTTATCTAGAGACTGTAAAATCTTCCATAAATACAGAAAATTAATCTCACTTCTCAGATCATATTCAAAGATAATGATATATAATGAAATTCACTGTGACAGTTTTATTGCCAGAGTGGATATTTTACATACCACAGGGCTACTTTTTCTAGGTTTCATATTAGGTGGTGCTGCGGGAATCTGTGATCTGAGTTTAATGCTAGATTTTTTCAATTGTCTGAATACTGAGAGAAGCTGTCCCGCTATTTTTATCAAACAATCAGCAAGTCTCAAGCAATCAGAACACTAAGCATATCCATGAACAACACAATATATCTATGAATTTCTCTACAATTTTAATTCCATTAAAAACATAATTTCGGGCAACATGGTGGCGCAGTAGGTGCCGCTGCTGCCTCACATCAAGGACGGTGTTCACACAGGTTTTCTCTGGGTTCTCCAGTTTCTTACTGCATTCCAAAGACATGTGCAAAAGGTTAATCTGTGTCTCTAAACTGGCCCTAAATGTGTGAAAGTTTGTGTGACTGTGCCCTATCTAGGGTTGTTACTGCCCTTGCACCCAGAGTTGCCAGGTAGGCATCAGCTGGCCCGCAACCTCAACAAAACAAAACAAACAAAACAAAGAATAGTAAGCTTCACAAAAATAACTAAACACAAAGCAAATCTATGACAAACGATGCAACTAGGAATTTTACTAGAAACTTGATCTGAAACCACAGACACGTGTGTAACCATCATCAAGATGATATGCCTCAAACTGAACAAAAACACAAGACACTACTTAAATAAAGAAACAAATCAGTGAGTGGATAAGATTCAGCTGTTTACCCTTAGTTCACATGACTTCCCCATAAATAATGGTTCTGTCAACACATAACGTAATGGAATGACGTTGGTTCTGTAACACTGGGTTGCCACAGTCATTAAATCCCTTCTGAGGCGCCAGGTTGCCAAAATTAATTCCAGACAGGGCACCATCTCAAGGAGTTCACACTGGGAGCTCTACTTAATATCAAAATACCCCTCCCCAACTTTACAAAGTCCTGAAGTGGGATTCTGGGCAAAACTTTGGAGGCGTTACCTGGGGGGATTCGAGAGGTGGGGTCAGGGTTTGCCTGCGGTTGAAGCTAGGACCCCCGTCTAGCATGAAGCCTCATTTATACTCCCTCTGCATAAGGAAATGCATGTATGCGTTTTACGTCGTATTACTATCACTGCCAACATCGTTGAGCAACACATCCAAAAGAGGGCAGTTCGGAGTAAGAAAAAAATCAAACATGGCAATAAATTATATAAATCATACAAATGCCATTTCTTCTTCTTTCCATATGGAAGTGATCACATTTTGCCCTGCCTGTCTATGGTCTCTAGTGGTATTGCTCTGTCAGGGCTTTCCTGTCCGCATCCGTAAGCTTTCAGATAATGTGCAAATGACGTACAAATTAAGCACATTGTACAAAACTTTGGGGAACTAGCCGGCCGAGGTAGTGAGCCAGGGTAGCTCTATATCATCAGTGGCGCAGCGAGGCGAGGTCCTCAGTGACACTGGGTAGTATGGTGACGTTTTTGGCTGCCTGAGTATTGACAGTGCCGTCCGGAACGCTGTCACTCCGCCTCGCTAGATGATCTGGGGTAGGAGGGTGGGACATGCTGTAGCACTGGAACTTAGACACATTTGACTTGGGCATTCTGGATCTATAGGGCCGGGCTGCACACCATCACAGCACAGTGAAGCACTCTTACCTTCTTAGGCTCAGGAACAGATTGGACCATGGTGCGATGTCTCACAGGATAATTGACATGGATCTTGGTGAATTGCTGTAGCACCCTAGCTTTGAACTGCTGTGGTATTGCTGGCTGAGGTCTGCCACCTCATTCGTCCCCTCCTCTGATCTGACCTTTGTTGAATGGAGGAGTCATGAAAGCAGTGCTCCCTATAGTGAGGCGGGTCCAGCGACCATGGCAGCAACACATTCCAGTCCAGGTGATAACCTTCCTCTCTGCTACTTCCTTGTATTAGGTGCGGCTTTCTGTTATGATTCCCAAGTCAGGAACACATGGGAGAAGACGGATATAGGTGCAGAGAGGAAGTTTAATAATAAAATAAGAAGAAGTGAACTGGCCAGCCTGCAGTCCAGAAAACATCTGGCACATCATAAAACGGAAGAGACAACAAAAAAGACCTAAGCAACTAGAATCCTACATTAGACAAGAATGGGTAACATTCCTATTCCCCAACTTGAGCGACTTGTCTCCTCAGCCGCCAGACGTTTACAGACTGTTCTAAAAAAAAAAGGGGATGTCTCACAGTGGCAAACATGGCCTTTTTTAAGAAGTGTTGTTGTCACGAAAATTAAAATCACCTAATTTTTCTCTTTAAATGATATATTTTCTTATTTTAAACATTTGATATGTCATCTGTGTTTTTTTCTGAATAACTTTCACATCTTTTCACATCTTTTTTGGAATTGGGTTTGTACAAGAAACCATGACACTTTACAAGAAACTTGATCAGAAATCACAACACGTGGTGTGTAACCATCTTTAGAACAAAAACACAAGACACAACATAAATAGAGAAACAAATCAGTGAGCGGATAAGATACAGCTGTTTTTCCCTAGTTTACGTGACTGCCCCTTAATTTATGCTTCTGTCAACACATAATGTAACGTAATGACGTTGTTTTATTCAATCATGATTTCTTAACTATGGTGGCATGGTGGCACAGTGTAAACAAATGCATCATTATTGACTATAGCTTATAATTATAAAAATATGCCATTAAAATAAAGGTAATGAAATTACAAAGCAGTCTATGATTAATGTTGATAAATGGTCTCTTGCTTAGTATGAAATTATTAAATAGTGATCACACCCAGAAAGTTTTTTCATTATATATGTATATAAATTAATTGGGTGTATGAAATAAATAAATATAAATATACTATTGTGCAATCATTATTGCAAAAATAGAGAATTATTTCACTGCCTTACTACAAATAAATTGAAACTTGTTCAGTGGGGCAAAAAAAGTATTCAGTCAGCCATTTATTGTGCAAGTTCTCCTAATTAGAAAGATGAGGTGTGTAATTTTTCATCATGGGTTTCACTTCAACTATGAGAGACAAAATAAGAAAAAAAATCTAGGAAATCACAATAAGATTTATAAAGAATTTATTTGTAAATTATGGTGGAAATAAGTATTTGCTCAATAATTTGTAACATGGATAATAAAGTTCACGTTGTAACATAACAGTCCCATTCCTCCATGCAGATCTCCTCTAGAGCAGTGATCTTATGGGGCTGTCATTGGACACTACGGATTTTCAACTCCTTCCAAAAATGTTCTAAGTGGTTGAGGTCTGGAGATTGGCTAGGCCACTCCAGGACCCCAAAATGCTTTTTATGGAGCTACTTCTTCATTGCCTGTGCGGTGTGTTTGGGATCATTTTCATGCTGGAGGACCTAGCCACGTAGGGTTGGCAACCATCCCGTATTGTGTGAGAAATCACGATATATGGGTAATTTTGATTTGTCCCGACCATGAAAGCACCTGTCTCAAATTAAGCAAATACGTTTAACACCCTCCGCTCTCGCATAAGAAGCAAACACCGTTAGCAGCTCCCCCGCTCTCATATAAGACGTGAAACCCGGTGTCCTGGTCTTTAATTATTCAGAGTTGGTAACCCTACAGCCACATTCCATAAATGCTCTCAGTGATGGAAAGAGATTTTGGCTTAAAATTAATTGCCCCCGTTAATTCTTCGCTTAACATGGATCAGTCATCCTGTACAGAAAAACAGCCACAAAAAATGATGTTTCAACCCCTATGCTTCACAGAAGGTATGGTGTTCTTGGGATGCAACTCAGCATTCTTCTTCTTCCAAACATGACGTTTTAAGTTCTATTTTGGTGTCATCCGACCACAACTGTCCATCTCCTATTCCTCTTCTGGATCGTTTATACGCTCTCTGGGAAACTTCAGATGGGCTTGCGTTTTCCGTCTTGTCACGCTTCTGGTGTTGTCTGATGATGATAGCACCAAGAACAACTAAAAAGACTCATGAAATCCAATCTGACTATTCACAATGTCATGCCGCATGTCCACAGATCAGATAAATATACAATCTAGGACCATATATAAAAAGTGACTCAAATCTGATTTGAAAAGATCGGATTTGACACGTACATAAAGCCCAGATCTAAGCCACATTAAGGCAAACAAATCAGATTTAGTCACTTTAACCTGGTAATAGTAATGTAGCCTTAGGCTTCTAGTCTTATGCCTGATGTCTCAGAATCCTCCAGGATGCACTGCTTCAATCATGTACTGCTGTGCTCTCTTGGAAATATAAACATGAAATGTTGATCCCCAAACTTTCGTTTGCACCCATATCAGATGACAGACTGAAAGCAGATATTTACATCAGTTTCTGGTCATTATTCTAACACTGTGTTTTTCTGAGGAACGTGTGAAGAAGATAGTACAGCTTCCCATTTGCTTATATGTTATCAGAGCGGTGACAGTGCAATCAGCACCAATTATCACATTTGGCCAACACAGGCCATTGTTTAGATAAGTACAAGGTGCAAATAAGAGCAATAGTTGGAAATTAGCCCTTCTGCATATATTCATGCCGACGCATTGTACACTAATGTTTTTATGCCTATCAAACTGCCAGTGGTATGGGTAAGCATTTACTTTAAGTAACTGCAAATCAGTGCTTATTATTTATTCATTAATGATTTGTTTTTTTTAAAACTGCCTTATGTATGCTAAGGATTGCCACATGCACAAATACACACAAAGACAAAAGAGCGGGAGGTTAAAACTAAAAACAAGATATACTTAAAAAGAATTACTTAAGCCTTTTGAGAGCAAAATAATTAGTTTTTTGCTACCACATATGCAGCGTAGGGGCCATAACTAGAGACCAACCTTTCCACAGAAAAATAGAAGAAGGCTTTGGGGCAGTTGTGTTCACAAACTTATAAACTTTTAAATTGTGACCACACCCATGTGTTTTCTTATCGTTGTTACTGTCTAAAACTCTGAAAAGCCAGCACGTACATATACTGTATATCATCAGAGCAAGTACATTATCAACTTTTTTCTGGTGTACCATTTGGGACCAAGAGAAACATATGTTATTTACTTAAGCTGTAGTCAGCCTGTTTTATTATAGAATTAGCCTCTTGTGAATTATAAACTAGAAACATTAACAGCCGTTTAATAGCTGGATTACAAGATATATGCAATCTGACATTTGTTTTGACAGTAGACTGTTAAGCGATATGTAGTGACATGTTTTAGTATTATATGATATTTATGTCAATTTGCCCACTTCTAGAATTGAATGTGTGACATTTGGGTTGCAGGGACAGGGTTTACACATTATTGAACAGCCTGGAAGGGTGATGATTGAAATGTTCCTCTCTACTCTGATAGATAGCATCAACATACTTACTCAGTTTGGTGACTCTGTCTGGACATGACAATGTTTGTGTTTGTGTGTATGTGTGTGTTCTGCGTGGGTGCACGTCAAGGCCATGTCATTTATCTGTTACTTCTACTAATTATTACGCAGTTTGGAGTGAACCCTTCCGTTACTCATATGCAAAGTCGTGGAGCTTGAGCCAAGATGTATTGATGTGCGTGTTCCCGAGAGTTTTTACATCTGTGTTCTCTTTGACCCCAATTAAACTGGTCACATACACATGTAGCCATTTTTAGGGGCGGAGATTTAGAAAAATGACTGGGTGATGAATGACATTGTTTTATTATTAAAGACTTAAAACAGCTTGGATTCTGCTTCAGAGTGTCTGCTTCACGCAATATTCGATTAGTTCAGGCGAGTCTATGGATGCTTTCTACTTAACAGATTCAAATGATAAATGCATTTTAGGCAGAAATGAAATTTATTTTATACCTAGACAAATTTCTTCATGCATTTATTAATTCATTCATTTTCTATACCCGCATAATCCTAGTTATAGGGTCATGGGGAACCCTAGACAGAGTGCCAATACATCATGGGGCAAACACACACAATCACACACACTAACAGGCAATTTATAGACACCAGTTTACCTATCATGCCTCATGTCTTTGGAATGGGGAAGAAAACCGGAGTATCTTTTTGTTGCTAATTCTTCTTTTCTACCTCTGAATAAACTAGAAATAGTGAACAAACAAGTGCTAGTCATTCATCTCTTATACTTTTGAGTTAGAGTGTTAAAATTCCTGTGTGAAATACAGATATTAGACTAACTAGCTATTCTCAGTCCCTCATAATATGTGGTTTACATGAAAAACCAGGTTGGGTGTAACAGGTTTATTTTATGATAGAACAGTCTGTCTACAATGTATGCAATACCTTTGCATTAGTCTAGGCCATATTAATGAATTAATTATATAATAATTATAATCATCATCATCATTATTATGACCAATAATTTTCTATTTAGATAGAGCCCCCCTTTTTTAAACGTGTTTTCTCATGTCTACTGTTGGCAGTGGAAAATTCATATCAAATCGGTAGGTCAACGCTTGTGCAAGCGTGAGGTGTGTCCTTTTATATTATGTTGAATATGATTGTGTATAATTACATCGTGTCAAGCTGCACAATATAAGTCAAACATAAAATATCGCATAATAGCAGAAATAGCTTCATATACTGTATATCAACTATATGTGATTCTTCTACATGCTGTTGCTACAACAGTGAAAACCTACAATTATACAGAAGCCTACTGTATGCCTGCTGTACCTATAATTAGCCTTTTCCAGAACTAAGGGGTCTAGCTTAAACTTGTTAGAGCATGACAATGTCCTTTTGCACAAAAAACTATACATAACGCTCAAGTAAGTGCCCTGGCCTCAACTCAACTATACACCATTTAGGGTAAACTAGGAATGGTAAAAAAGATACAGACAGAAATAATTCTCATATATGATTGATAGCAATGTCTTGTGCACACTCATCTCACCCAATTTATTACTTTGACTTCCTGTCTCCAATGAATTGAATTCTTAATTCCATTAAATGTTACTATCAGTCAAGCAAGAATATTAAACCTTCATCTGCTGATGGTATTGCTTTAGACTGCAATTCACAACAGTTCGCATGTTGACTTATAAATAAAATAAATATATTATGATAAACATATGACATATTTATGACATATAACAATGCAGGGAGTAATAAATTATTTAGTTATAGACTGTGCTAGATGTTTCTCTGTTGACTTTGTCTGCATTTCACTCTCTTGGCTTATAGTCAGATCCCCAAAATTAGTATGTAGGCAATCATAATTAGGCACACAAAAAAACAAATGAACTTCTGAAATCTGTATACAAGCTCAGAGGAAAACACCTGTGAGCACTCTGAACTGAAAACGCAGCTCCTGGAGGATCTTACCGATCTGTTCAGGCATATGGAGCTGAGTTTGGGTCTGTGTGTGAGCCTCGGCCTGCGTCTGCAGCTGCTGCTGCTCCTGAAGGCTCTGACTGTCTACAGAAATGCCACTGTCACTATGGAGCTTCTCTCCTTCCGGAGACGGAGAAGTCTGATTGGCTGAAGCTGCTCGGTTGCTGGCCGCCTGTTTGTTCTGCTTGCAGCTGTTCCATCTGAGATGCATACACAATCAAACAACCAGGGCAGGGAGAAAGAAATGGAAATAATAAAGAACACTTAATATAGGTCAAGTTAAAGATGTTGAGTGTCAGTTTACATTATTATTTATTTATTTATTTATTTAACTGCAATAGTGATGTATTTTGGCATCATTTCACTATTGTATGTTTTATTATTTTGATTTTATATTATTTATTTTACATTTTTATTCATTCTTCTTACACAAACATTGTTTGTCAAAAGTTAAATTATAAATTTATTTTATAGTGTTTATGAAATTTGATATTTGTGTGTTTATTTTTTTATTAATTTAATTTATTTGATATATTTTATTTTTAGATTTTATGACTGGTTATTTATTTGTATGTACTTATTTATTATTTGTAATTTAAAGTATATGTATTTACATGAAAGGCACCCTGTGCAAATGAAATAGCAATTTAAGTGCTCAGTTTTGGAGGAGAGATGATGATAAACAAGCTCCATAGTGTCTGCATGAAAGTGTGCGACGTCCTCATTCCACTACCTAAGAAAGGAGACTTGCTCAAATCTCACAACTCCAGGACTATCACACTGGTCCAACATGCTAGCAAGATCTTAAGCAAATGCAGTCTAAGCTTGAAGGAGAGATTCCAAAAATAAGGTGGATTTAGGCTAAGAAGACCTATGATGGAACAGATGACAAACCTGTGTCATTCTACATGGTATAGCATAGACAACTGTGGATAATAGTGTTCAGTAAAGTGAAGTCAAGAGTGGCTATGGGCATGGTGGTAATGGTCAAATTGACAAAGATAGGTAACATGTATATTAGCACAATAGCCAAGCAACGACTAATGAAAGCCTTGGTCCGGCCAGTAGCCACATATGAATGTGAAGCCTGGACAATGAAGAAATAAGAAGAAAGGCATATTCAGGCATTTTACAACAAGTGTCTCTGGAAGTTGTTGAGAATTTCATGGACAAAGCTGATGAGCAAAAATACAAGATAGCCAGAACAAGATTGGAGTTACTGACCCCAAATTTACATTACTACGGCCATGTGATGTATTGTGGAGTAAGTCAGAAGGCATGGAAGTACTAGAATCACCTGGATGGACAATATTACAACATGGACTGGATTATCATGGTGGAGACTGTTACAAACAACATTGTAGCATTGGACTCATATGTGCAGCCAACCATTCTGAGGCGATGATGGTGTATGTCATGAATTTTTTTTTTGTTTTTAATGGCTTATTTACAATATATGGTTGTTGTTTAATGTCACGTTACATAGACAAGCTTACATTTGGGAGGGAAATTTTATTTTTCTTATTTGCCTTATTTGCCTGACCGTGAACTGGAAACATATGCAGGTAGAGGAAGATCAAAAGAACCCACGCCACCTGGGAATTAAACTCACTGCACCACCATGTTGCTCCATTAACTTTGACTGTAGGCTGTATACATTCCGCGTAGTTAGCATGTAAATGTTAAATGATCAGACTGCGAAGTGTCCAATTCTCAGCAACTTTAAAAAAATCTAATTAAAAAAAAATAAAAAAAACGGCATCTAACGGCATGTTAAAATGAGTTAGATCTTTATCTTGGTTTATTTATTCTAATTATGGGCTTAAGGGAAATGTGCATGAAGTTTATTTGTTTGGTTAGCCTTTTTGCCTTGCCTGTGACCAGCATCAGTGGCAGATTTAACCATATGAGACAAGAGCAAATACCGAGGGTTGCAAGGCTTTGACCAAGTAAGTGACATTTGCACATGTCAATAGATGAGCATAATTAAGTATTAATTACTAGAAGCATTGTCCAAGAAGTCACACAAGCTAGAATTACCACTGACCACATGCAATACAACCAAAGCAACACTTCACCCCATTCGAAGATGTTGCCAACACATAAATGTGCATCCATGTGTGTCTTTCACTTTGTTGCCCCTCACTCACCTTTTGAAGACTATGTATGCGAGCAGACCAATGAGCACGGCTGCGAGAATGGAGCAGTAGATGGGAATAAGGTTCTCATTGAGACCAGTGCCAATGAAGTGAGGTGAGCTTGGCTTGGTCGTGGTACTTTCTTCGTCTGGACAGGGGCTTTTCAGCTCTGGCAACTCAGGAGGAGAGCTTGGAGATGCCATGGTAGGGGCCAGTGGATCTGTGGTAGGATAAAAAAAAACATTAAGTACATTTGAAGCGTGTAAATTATTTGTAGAGTTGTCATGATTTGTTTTATAAATGATGCTATTGGTCCAGGCTAAAGATTTTCTTGTCACTGCCATTTTCTGATTTCCTATCTTTATTTATCTGATGCATATTTAATACAACTGCAGACATCACATCCTGTCTTCTCATGTAACTTATGTTAAACATGCACACGTGCTTTTTTGAATCTAAAAGAATATTGTATAATATTTCCTTTCCAATAATTATGAAAGTTTTGCTCAGAAGAATGTTATTATATAATCAGTGGAACTCTAACTCATAATGTATTAATCCTGCATACCGGAGTGATTCTACCAAAAGGACAACAGGTTAGGAAAGTTTCAGGGTGTACAGTGAATTTATTACAGATGTGTACAGATGTGAAAAATCTTCCATAGGCACACACACACACACACACACACACACAAACAGAAGCACACTCACTCAGCCTTATCACAAGAAAACCGCTTGACATGTCAGCAATCTTAAGTCAAAGTATATCGACCACATGCCAGCAAGAGTCACCGTTTTGTGAGGAGCAAACTGTCTCTGTGTCCCCTTATCGCTCTTTTCCCACTCTGCTTCATCCTGTTACCTGCCATTGTTTCTTTTTTTACCCTCTTTTTTGTTTTTTTCTCTTTTATTTTCCCCGTTTACTACCAGATTAAATTATTTGCTTCATTTCATTTAGAAAATGTGTTCTCTCTAATTTAAACTCGTAATATAGGGGTAGGGCGCATTTTTTAAGCAGAGCAGCAAAAGAATTTGAACTCCACCAATTACTGGGCTCTATTACATTATAGTGCACTGTAATTGCATTTAAATTACATTTCTGAGAAGTGTAACTGTTCAGGGTGGTACCTTATTATGGAGCAGAGGGCTTCAAAGGTTCTTTAACTGAGCTGTTTTATAGTAAACGTTTACAGGGACTTTGTAAAAAAAAACAAAATACACACTTTAAAAGGCACTTAAAAGGCAGATCTTGGCTATATTGGTATTGAGATTAAATATCATAATACAAAGTTAAATTACATTTGTTATTTCCTTGTATTTGTTCATGTAAATTTTGTACTTATGTAAAAAAAACAATTTTACTGATTTTACTTAGATTTTCAAATCCTACTTATGTTATGCTGGGCCAGATATTTAACAGAAAAAAACTGTTCTAGGTTGTTGGATGCATGTTTGACTAGCTGTTAATTAACCAGCTGAATGCACAAAATATGGACCTCCAGTAATATGAATTGAATAGTATAAGTTTTCTGGCATCTTTGAGCTCATGCATGGGCTCGGATGTTATAGGTATTCACAGCAGTGCCAGGAAAAGTTAAAAAAAACTGAAAAAAGAGGTAGTGAGAGTGTTTTGAAAAGCCACTGAATACATTTTAGAAGGTACCGTATGATTGGAAAAACACCCATGGACCAATAACTGAAAAGCATTGAGCCTAGTCGAGCAGAATTGAGTGGGGACTATGAACTAGAAAAGCACTATAACAAATAATAGTTTACTATAATAATTACTAAATTACTAAAGCTCTAATAAGAGGAATATAGAACCAAACAAATAAATGTTCGAATTAAATAGATTCATCAAGCTTCATAAATTAATATAAACAAAATATACAACTCAGCTAAGCTTAGCAGCAATATAAAAGTACCAATGTTGTCCCTCTTAGTATATGACATCATTAGACTATCAATACCAAAGCATGTATGTGTAAGAAGTATATTTCAAGCCTTATGAGAGCATAACAGTGACAGCTTTTGGCCATTTTATCAGTAACCATATGCCCCCTGTCTAGTGTTCCTAATCCAGTGATTGTATAGTGTACAACAACAGTCAGACAAATCTGTTTTGTATAATCTTTATTTATTTTTGGGTGACTTATAGGATTGTTTGAACTTTCGGTGAAATGAAACAAATTGTGGAATATTTGTAGGGAAACATCACTATGTGGTTATGCTGTTGTTAACAGCTCAGAAGATTCATGTATGCAAACTATTGGTTTAACCTTTTAAAAATGTTTTTATATAATCCATTATGTAACATTTATGCAAAGCTGTCAAATAAACATTTACAATATGTCCCTCTGAAATGTAGTGGAGTGGAAGTTTATAAGAGCATAAATCAAAAATAAGTTAATGCCTAGAGCTATGTTTAATGCCTGGGCATTTGTTTAGGTCTGTAAAATATTAAAAGGAACAAACTGACTACTATTTTATGTTTAAATACATAATAAATATATAATTATATGCAATATAGAGTATATGTAGATCAGGAGATAATGCATCTGTTGATCAAAATAAGTATGTGCATCAGAACTGGGATCCTTATGGGCCTCAAAAATAGTTTCATCTACTTCCTTGTAAGCCATCGATATGATGCTTGAAGGACAATGGCCACTTTCACTGAATATGTAAGAATACTAGAAGTTTCGTGGATTCATTCATTAATTTAATAATTTATTTATTCATACATTCATTTCACTTTTTTCATTAAATTTATCAAAAATTATACATTTTATGCAATCTGTTGCTCTGGTCTTAAGTAATAATAAATACATTTTTCATTAAGAAATATTACAGGTGAATGAAAAATAATTATGAACCCAGTACTACAGTAATAGAAATATACAATATGTCCTTATATCAGGTTTGATTCCCAGGCAGGTGCAGTCTGCGTGTTCAAGTGTTTGTCTTTTCCTTGAACAACTTTACCTTCCGCTACATTACTTTAACAATCCGCACCGGTAACAGACTAAACAGTCCTATTAATACTGGCACAGAACAGAAATGACTCATACTTGTGACACACACTCGCAGAACTGTACCCCTGTACGAGGACTTAACAAAGGCCTAACCAAAAGCATAACCAAACGCATAGTCTATGAGTCCAGTACTAAAATACAAAAAAAACAAGAACAAAAACATGGTCTGTATTCGCGATCTCCGCGAACGTCTAACATTTCCAAGCCATAGTCCAGCGTGGCCAGGTCCTCCAAATATAACCCTAATTCCAATGAATCTGGTACATTGATAAAACATAAAAACAAAATACAATGATTAACAAGTCCTTTTCAAGCCATATTCAATGGAATACATAACAAAGACAAGATATTTAATAATCAACTTTATTGTTTTTTTTAAACTTCTATTAAACTCATTTTTTATTCCAATTTCCGCAATATTTCCAGATTATTCAAACTTACTATTTTTTTAAGTATTTTGTTTATACAGCTTTTTTTGACTTTGTCTTTTTTTGAGTTACTTGCATTGTGATCTGCTTCTTTATGCCAGTTAGATGCCAGTCAAGAACACAGTTGACAAATTAGCCCAAAAAACTGCAGCCTGCGACTTCTACATTTTCACCCGCAACTGGATTTCCAAGCAAGCCCAATAAATTGGGAAAACTGCAAACCTAGCAACTCTGGCCAGCTATTATGTTTGGGTTGTGGTTTAATGTAATATAAAAATCCTAGCAGAGTTAATTCTAGGACATCTTTTTTATTTCTTGGCTTTACAAAAATGTTATCAAATAATTTTTGTTCATTAAATGTTCATGGATAATTTAAAATTTTCTCTAATGAAAATAAAAGAACGCTGCCCAGAGATCTGGGTGAAGAGATATTAAATTCTTCTTCTTGATTTTTTTTCATCCTCAGCTCATTGCCAACCTTTTAAGCACTTGTTAACTGTGTTTGCTCTATAATGAGTAGGCTGTATATTCACATCTCTACAGCTCTTCTAAGCAGGAGGGGTCTGAGGGCCACCAGACTTATAATGCGCTCTTTATCTCAGAAAAAGTATGGGCTATGTGTCAGCATGTCTCTCTCTCTCTCACTATCTCACACAACATGCACACCAAAATCACTGTCCCTCTCACTATGTCTCACTCTGTTTGTGTGTGTGACTGTGATAAGAGTGTAATGAAGGGGATAGAGCAAGAGGAAAGAAGGAGGGAAATGGGTGACGGAGTAAATGAACAGAGGCACTGCTGTTAAGTGTTCTGATTAGCTGCAGTAATTACGCTGCAGCAGGCATTTAACACACAAACACATAGACTCACAAATTCTCAGTAATTCATGCATCAACCCCACTGCTCTGGCTGAAAGAAAAAGTGAAGTGAGGACAGAAGAAACAAAATAGAACAGAGCATTTAATGGAAAGATGGAAAGACAGGAAGTAAGCATAATGCACTGGACAAATGTATAATCAAAATAAAATGCAAGGGAAAAGACAGAAAGCAGTGATGGGTTCAGCTAGTCATGTAACTAAAATAACTCCCAACACTACACTGCACTAGTGTTAGCTGTCTGAATATTACACAAATACATGCAAATAATAGCATGAGCTGAAAAGCATCTTCTGTGTGTTCTAAAATAATCTGGTGAAAGTTTATACCAACTATGTGTGCACGTACATGCACATGTGTATGCAGCAGTAATGGCTGCTGATAGAGGTCACAGATTGAAACCTGATGAGACCTGATGAAACTCCAGGAGCTGTATCGACCCTGCACAGTGAACAGCTCAGCACATTTCTCTATTTATATCTACTGTACAATCTATCTATCTATCTATCTATCTATCTATCTATCTATCTATCTACCTTGTCTCTTTCCTGGTTTCCTTAACTCATTTTTTAAACCCCACCAAAGTGCTAAGTACAGATATATTGTTTACACTTATCATCTTTAGCAGGAGTATGCAATCCTGGTACTGGAGCGCCGAAAATCACTTATCTATAATTTTCCAAACCACCTGCCTAAAAACAGCATCTTTTAGGTTTATCCAGTATGCATACAGTCCAGGAGACTTGTATTAGTCTAATTCCAATATTTGACAATAAACACATGTTAAATTAACTTCCATATGAATGTCAGGACACAAGCTTTCCCAGCAGAACACGTTCCAGATCACAACACTGCTTTCACAAGATTCTTAGCATAGCTTCATTCCTCCACTCTTCCATGTTCCAGTTCTGATGCTCACAGATGCTTTGTAGGTGTTCAATGGTGTATAGAGGTAGCCGTGTGTCTATGCAGCCCTTATACACAACATGCTTTATACCCCACTCATTAATACAGATTCTTTAGAAATAAACAAAAAAATAGGGTGCCTGAGACTGTATATAGATAATGGTTACATTATTGTCACAATTCCAAGCGCCTGTTAGAGGTATTAATATTAGGCAGATTTGTTTACATCATTCAGCTCCATTTCTATTGTCACTTTGATTAAATTAGCATATTTCATAAATCACTGATTAAATTAGAAATTAATCAAATTGTCAGTTTTACTTTAGAAATCATTAATTAAAATGATGATAAAGAATGGTTTGTTAAAATAAAAGTATTTAATAGCTCAATTGTTATATTAAGTTTATGTGTGTGTGCACATTGTTACTAACTTGCTACTAAATGAAAGGCTTGCAGATGAATAAGCAAGACAGGATGAGAGAGAGAAAGTGTCTATTAGAGAATCACTTTAATATAATAAAGAAGAGAGCAAAAAGAATTATGAATGAAAGCGATTGTAAATGTAAATGTCACGTATGAGGTCATTACAGATTGTGTTTCTGGAAGGTTAAAAACTCTCCATGATTGAGGGGTTCTGGGGTAGATATGTGTTATAGCGCAGGATGACACATTGTCCGGGACAATAAAAGTGAACATAAATTTTATATTAGTCAGAAATACAGAAACAGAATACAGAAAGCACACAGATATTGGTGTGAGCTGATTCATGCTAGTCTTATGATTCTTCTTAGATCATTTATACCTGATCGAATGTGCTTTCTCACGCAGTTGTATCTCTACACACACACACACCCTCCTATCTCTGTAGAGATGGAAATTTGTACAAGATGGAAAAGCTAGTTTGTGCTAGAGGTATTCATGTTACAAATACAGCCCTCCTCAGCTCACTTGGACCCTGCTAGTGAGCAGAGACTGCAAAAAGACCTGATTTTAGTTACCCTGGACAAGATTTGGCGAGTCATGCCTTTTAAGGCCAGCTGCTATGTCTCATACTGATCTGCTGATGCCCTGGGATTTGACTACTGTGGACGCATGTAGTACACAAAGCATCTTACATTATAGCATTTTATAGGTCTAAAAAAATAAATAAAGGGGGGGGGCACAGAACCTTAGCAGACCTCCGTGGCACTGGTATTTGCCCTAATTATAAAGGCAATAAAAGAAAATAAACAAGATATCTACTTTTTTCTTTATTTCACAGTTAGCTGCTTAGGCAACATTATCCCATCATCCGGGTCCTACAGTGGTCTCACGTAAACTAGAGTAACAAAGATAAATTTGTAATTTATTATTCATGTTTTTTGCAGTACATACAGTATGTTTCTTTAGGTTTATGTTCCAAGACGTTTGCGCTTTTTAAATCTGCATAGTCACATTTGTTTGCACATTACATTTGCAGTACTGTTGCACAACATATTAACAAGGTTAATATAAAGTACTGTAAAAAGCTATATTATTATACTTGGAATATAATAACTAAACAGAAAATATTATCGATTTTTTTGCATGTTATCATGACACGGATGCTGCATGAGCTACAGATGGAGTGCAGGAAGAGGCACTATTATATGTTATGACAATGATTACAATATGGTCTTTTGGCTTCCAGTTGCTCAAACTGATCAAAGCAAAAACCATAAGGAGCTTTTATCAAGCGCCAAAAGTTGTTGTTCATAAGGATCAAAAGATAAAAATAGAAGAAAATGGCTTAAAAAGCTTTATCAGCTTCGTATTTGCAAAGAGCAAAGATACTGCTTGTGTGTTCACTGTCCATTTCATCAAAAGTAATATACTGTAACATATGTAGATATGTGAATATAGCCAAGTAACATTAAGAGAATTTCCTTAAAATAAATAAGTGTTAAATTTGAACAGGATACTAGATAAATGCCTCTTAACCTGGCAAAAAGAAAAATATATTGATACACTAATACTGTGTAACAGACTAAAAACAAAAACATTTTGTGACCTACTGTCAGACTTTACTTTCCTTTTCCTGTCTTTGCTTCCTTTCTTTTCACTTCTGGTAAACAGATTTTCCATAATCAAATCACAATGACAGTTTAATAGTTTAATAATGAATAAAAAGCATATATAGAATATTTAATTTATATTTAATTTAATCTGCTCACCGGCCCTATATGGTGCCTCTGAATACAGTATACATTTTCCTCAAGTTTTTCTGTTTGACTTTTCTCTTTTTGCTCCATCTAGATTCCACTCATCATCACATGCTTGCAAACAACCAATATAATGTTGATGATTACATTAAAGAGTTATTCTCTTATCTTTTTAATTTCTTGTTGTTTTCTCTTGCACCGTTTGTATCTTCTCTTTCAGGATAGAGACATATGGACTGGTCTGATCAAAGGCAACCGTTTGCAAATGAACAGCTGCCAATGAAGTGTGTGTTCGTCTGTGTGTGTGTGTGTGTGTGTGTTTCTAGCTGTGTGTTCCAGAGAATCCTTGATTTATGCCCTCCATCTGTACACAGATAAACCATATCATCACTACAAGCTTTCATTCTCACATTCACACACACATCCTTGCCACATGGCACAGCTGGCAAATGCAAATCCAATTCAAGCCTTTTCTTAAATGTCCCGCAATAGTACAATGAAATCCAGGAAGTTTCTTCAGCCAACACTAAAGCTCAAAGCCAACCTACTAATGAAAGCAAATGCTTCCTCTGTCAAAAGTGCTAAACCTCTTCGCAGTTTTCAAATGTACCAAAGCATGTTAGCAATCTTCTTTGTGGGAGAGTGCTATACATTCTGTTTGGGAGGGGATGAACATAATCAGCAAGTTTATCTACAGCTGTATCCAAGTGAGAAACCATGTAAGATCACTGTCCTATACATAGATCCTGCCTTTACAACCTGCACTTGATTGTATCCTGGTTCCATATATAGATCTCTAAACACAAATAAATAGCTGTTTAAAATTGCATATACAAAGAGCTTAAAGCTATAAAACCCAAATATAAATCTATATGTTTTCTTACATAAAATCCAAAGCTAATGTTATCTATATTTACTTTTCTATAAAACCCAAACATATGAGCTCTATGTTCATTTCCTTAAAACCCGAAGATAAATGCATCTCAATGTACCTTTCTATGAAACCCAAAGCAAAAGTCTGATCTATGGTCCTTTCTGAAAAATTCAAACCTAAATGTACCTCTATTTACCTTTCAATAAAACTCATAAAAAATGGCAGCTTTTCTATAAAAACCTAAGATAAACCCATTGCTATTTAAGTTTCTATAAAACCCAAACTTAAAAACAGCTCTATGATCCTTTCTATAAACTAAGACCTAAAGCTAGCTATATGTTCCTTTCTATAAAACCCAAAGCAAATGCATACTTTATTTCATTTTTACATAAGACCCCAAGCAAAACAGCTCTATGTCAAATAATTTTGTGAAATCGTAGCAAAAGAGAATTTAATTATAACAGCCAAATAATGGATTCAGAAATTCCAATCAGTGAACGCTGACTTGTGGGCATGTACTAGACCATGTTATCAGATAAGATCATTGCTCTTCAAGAGGTACCTGCTTTTGTCATGTAACCTCATGCACATCTGGGTTTGTGTTTGTGTGTGTCAGAAAATGAGAGTGAGAAAGAAAGAGGGAAAGAGAAAGAGAGGGAGAGAACTGTAAACATAAAATAACATTTCTGACAAACTGTTTGTCATCCTCTGTATTATTTAATGAGTGTGTTTTAGAGCAGTGTGTGCATGTAAAATTGACCTCCTTAAACCTTCTTGCTTTACTGACTGCATTTGCAAATCTGAACTTTGATACTTTACCTGTCACACAATGAGGACCCATGAGGAAACAATTTTTTTTCATCCCTGAACCCATGGAGTAAAGCAAACACTATCTGGATTGGTGAATTTTTTTCATTCACTGAGGCTCCATATACACAGGTTTAAAAATTGCATTTTTTAAGAAACTGCAATTTATTTTAAGTTTTGTTCACCTAAAATTTGTTTTTAGGCCAAAAGATATGTGGAATGTAATGTTTTCTAAATAGTGCAACCAAACACTAAGCAACAGTAAACACTTATAATTCTAAATAACTTTTTGTGGATTTTCCATTATAATTGTTAAGGATACATTTTTTACATTTTTTACATTTTTTACATTTTTACACTTTTTCCTGTGTGTGTTTCTGTGTGTTTGTGTGTGCGTGCATGCGACCCGAATGTGCTATGATATAATAGGCTTAAATTTATAATTAATATATTTCCCAAAAG
>JAOUQT010000022.1:13081754-13095176 GCA_025769995.1 Xyliphius kryptos
AAGGGCTGCAAGTGAAGATGCAAAAACATGATTACTATAAACTGTATCATACGTACATAATGTTAAACGTAGGCTAAGTTTAGGAAAGTTTATTTTTTTACTGTTTACTTAATTGTGTGACTTCATTTAAAGTCCAGAATGCGCAATTGAAGTTTTATTTAAAGTGTAAGTAGGTGCAGTTTAAGTTCACCTGTACGTATCTACGCTTCGTACCGTGCCAGTATCCTCTTCTCCTCAGCCGCTCTCCATTATTCGTGCTCATCTGTCACCAACGGCAAAATTACAATACCGTATTTTATCCAAATTTCTTACTGTTTTTAAAAACTTTTTTGGTTTGGTTGTATAATTGTCTTTTTTTTAATTAAAAACAAAAAAATATTTTTTCATAATGTATGATATTTTGGGGACTTTTGGGGAAAATTAGTTCGAGGTATAAGCTGCTCTACTTACGAGCGAGGCTCTGGAACGAATTAAACTTATATTTCGAGGTACTTCTGTATTTTTCTTTCAGATCCGCAAGTTCCGCACGCTGACCGAGTTAATAGTTGATGCTCAAGACTACATCAAGAATCCATACAAAGGCAAAAAACTGAAGGTAATAAGATTATTACTTTTAGACGCTCACTTTCGTCACCGCTTTTTAATCTGTATTACTTTTTATTAGGTTTTGTAAAAAAAAAATAAATAAATAAATTATTTCCACAGAAACATCCAGACTTCCCCAAAAAGCCATTGACCCCATACTTTCGTTTCTTCATGGAAAAGAGAGCAAAGTATGCTAAACTTCACCCAGAAATGAGCAATCTGGACCTTACAAAGATCCTCTCTAAAAAGTACAAGGAATTGCCTGAACGTAAAAAGGTGCAAAGACATAGCGAATATTATATTAGCGAGTCCTTTTGCAACACTGAGTTTTGTTAAAAGTTTCTTTTCTGCAGGAGAAATACGTGAATGATTTTCTCAAAGAAAAGGAAACATTTGAGGTCAACATGTTGAAGTTTAAGTAAGTGCACGTGTTTGTAAAATAAATAATGCATTTATGTTGTATCAGAGTAATGTTTCTTTACACGGTCTTACTTTGTCTGGGTTGCTATTTCAGTTTTTAATGTTTGAAATAATTATGCATTTAGGGAGAATCATCCAGACTTGTTGGAGAATACAGGCAAGAAAGCATCAAATGTACCAGAGAAACCGTCGACTCCACAGCAGCTGTGGTACAACCATGAGAAAAAAGCTTACCTCAAAATTCATCCCGAGGTAAATTCCATTATCTCATTACTTCTCACTGGTCATCACAACATCATCATGTTATGAAAATGGTCGATTCCAACTGACCACTCCCAACCTGACTTGGTTACAAAAAAAGTAACATTATTTGCCATTAATATAACATAACATGTATCAAGACCATCAACACACCATGCTGTATGGAAACCCCCATAATTATTAAACAGTCAGTCATTATTCACGGTATAAGCCTGTATGTGGTTTTTAATGTCCAGGCCACTTCCAAAGACATTAAAGACAGTCTGGGGAAGACGTGGCCACAGCTTCCAGATAAGAAAAGACTCAAATGGATCGTCAAATCTCTGGAACAGCATAAGCAGTATGAGGTACGTGCAGCTAGAGTATCTCTTAACAGTTAATGTGTGTGTATATATATGTATGTATGTGTATACTGATAAAATAACACTGTCTTGTTAATTTTGTGTATAGATTACTAGTTCTAAGTTTTAAATTTGTTAATTACACAATGCAATCAGAAGCGAATCCACAAATTATTTTTAAATATATCCTTGATTGTAACTAACCCTAACATTGCTATAGGAGATAATGAGGGAGTTCATTCAGCAGCACCCACAACTGAACCTGACAGAAGACGATATAGTCAAGACCACTTTGACCAAAGCAGAAAGACAGCTAAAGGACAAATTTGATGGGCGACCAGGCAAACCACCATCGTAAGTATACAGAATACCACTAGAAACTGCAAAGAATAATCTCTATTGTCAGACAGACTGATCGTCATTTATTTTGGGAGATTGCAATTTGCCAATTGTTTCCATTTTTCAAAAAAATCTTTCACTATCTGTCTTTTCCAGTAATGGTTACTCAATGTTCTGTGCTGAGCTTATGTCTGGCATGAAAGATGTTCCAAGCACTGAGCGCATGGTCATGTGCAGCCAGCGTTGGAAACTGCTCAAACAGCCTGAAAAAGACGCCTATCAGAAACGCTGTGAGCAGGTAACTGCAAATGCACAATACTGCACATGCACATGTCGGTACAAACTAAAAAAAATAACAAAATGTGGATAGCAGTGTGTGCATAAAGGTCTATAACCTGACCTTAATACTAAAGTGAGTTCAGATTTGCTTCTTTCTTTATTTTTTCATGACCTTTCTTTTTTTATTTCAGAAAAAGAAAGAATACGAAGTTGAGATGAACCGATACCTTTGTGTAAGTTAATGTATTTATTATAACAGATGCATATTTTAAAATAAAATATTGATTTTAATATTCATTCTGTTTTGCAGAGCATTTCCGAGGAAGAACAGCAGAGAATCCTGGCAGAGCAGAAGATGGTGGGATTTAAAAAGTCCGCTGGGGGTGTGAGCGTTAATACCAAAAAAAACCCTAAAGCAAAGGTCAGTGTGCTTGCCATTATATCTCTCTATTCATATATCTATTCATAAATATGTCTATATCTGTCTGGTCTTCCCTATCTATTTCTGGCATTTAAAAAAATCCTTTCTGGAAATTTTTGGCTTTTTTACCTTACAGAATAGCCCAGTTAAGCCAAAGCGACCAATCTCAGCCATGTTCATTTTTTCGGAGGAAAAGAGACCGAAGCTTCAGCAGGAGCGGCCTGATTTGTCTGACAGCGAACTCACTAGACTTCTGGCCCGTATGTGGAATGACCTCTCGGACAAGAAAAAGGTGTAATTTCTTGCATAAATTCAGACCCTTATTGTTTTCACAGGCACCTCCTGCATTTGCTGTGCATAATATTAGTCTTGAGGATGCTTCATGAACAAAAGCGAGCGTATAAACTTGCAGTTTCAATACGAACATATAATTCAAGTATACACAGAAAAAACAAAAGTTTTCATTACTATCCTACAGGAAAAGTACAAGAATTTGGAAGCAGTACTGAAGGCAGAGTCAGAGAAACGAGGAAAAGAAGAGCAAAACAAGCTCCCAGACCCCCCAAAGACTGCACAGGAAATTTGGCAGCACAGCGTCATTGGTGATTACTTGGCCAGATTTAAGGTAGGGAAAATGTGTAAAGGTGTTGTACACTAATTTTTGTTGCTTTACTGCTGCTTAATACCTCGCTATCTCCTCAATTTCCTTTTGTGTATCAGAATGACCGGCCAAAGGCACACAAAGCTATGGAGATCACATGGAATACCATGGAGAAGAAGGAGAAAATCATGTGGATCAAAAAGGCTGCAGAGGACCAGAAGAGATATGATGTAGGCATATCATGATTTTTATTTTTTTACATGCAATAAAAAGGCTATGACGACCATTGTCATTCTTCTATTATCTTGCAATTCCTCATCCTTTAACAGTTAATTGTTTTGACAGTGAGCTTTATATTCTGTGTCTTGGACTATTAAAGTAGCAATATAAAATGTTCTCTTTTTTTGTCAGAGAGATCTGAGTGAGATGCGTGCTCCTGCTGGGGTGGTCGCCTCAGGAAAGAAGATGAAATTTGAAGGAGAACCCAAAAAGCCGCCATCGTAAGCTCTTTTTATGTACATCTGTTGCACCACATATAGCTAAAATTGTGTTCTAACATTTGTGGTTTAAAGTACACCCATGAGCTGCCAGTTGAGTATAGGATAAATTACTAGACTGAAAAGACTGCTTCTAATATTGCCTAATGGTTTCTGTGACGTCTGTTGTTACAGTAATGGCTATCAGAAGTTTTCTCAGGAAATGCTATCTAATGGAGAGTTGAACCACCTACCCATGAAAGAGCGCATGACTGAAATTGGTGGCCGTTGGCAGAGTCTCCCACAAAAGGAGAAAGACCGCTACAAGAAAATTGCAGAGGAGAAACAGAAGCAATACAAAGTGGACCTTGAAAAATGGCTTGTGGTACTTTTGCAACTATTAAATGTTTCAGTTTTATTAGCTGTTTTAGTAAATAGTAAGATTATTAAACACTTGCTGATACTGATAAATTTTAGTAGCTATAAAGAACATTGCAGGTGTATAATAGCTTTGTACTGGAGGCATTTCTATAAAAAGATAAATGTAAGGGGTGCAATTGTCTTTGAACAATTTTTCCCATTTTACTTACGTAACTACCTAAAACGGGGCAAAACGTATTTAGTCATACACTGGTTGTTCTCCTACTAGAAAAATGAGAGTTCTGTATTTTTAATCATGGGTAAACCTCAACTATGAGTCAAAATGAGGAAAAAAAATCCACGAAATCACATTGTAGGTTTTTTTTTTTCAGAATTTATTTGTATTGATGGGGGAAATTAAGTATTTGGTCAATAACAAAAGTTCAACTCGATACTTTAACAAAGATTTCTTTACAGGATTTGCATACACTAGCTGGTATTTTGGCCCATTCCCTCCATGCAGATCTTCTTTAGAGTAGTGATGTATTGGTTTGTCGCTGGGCAACACAGACTTCCAACTCTCTCCACAACTTCTCTATGGGGTTGTGGTCTGGAGACTGGCTAGGCCGCTCCAGGAATTTGAAATGCTTTTTACGGAGCCACTCCTTCGTTTCCCCAGTGGTGTGTTTGGGATCATTGTTATGCTGAAAAAAAATCAACCTAGTTCTATCTTCACTGATTGAAAGAGGGCATGGCCTTGTTTGTGAATTCATTTTATATATCCACTTAATCCTAGTTTTAGGGTCACATGGAAGCCGGTGCCCAGCTAGCAACGAGGGCAGGAGCAACCCTAGACAGGTTGCCAGTCCATAATAGAGCGCACGTACACATACACAATCATACACTAACATGCAATTTAGACACACCTATTATGCATGTCTTTGGAATGCGGAAGGAAACCAAAGAAAACCTGGCCACGGCTCTATTTGCTGTCCCACAGTGCTGCCTGGCTCCGTCTATTAACACAGATCAGTCTTTCTGTCCCTATTGCAGAAAACAACCCCAAAGCATGATGCTTCCTCCCCCATGTTTTACAGTAGGTATGGTGGTCTTGGGATACAATTCTTCCACCAAACTCGACAAGTTTATTTTTTTTACCAAAAAGTTCTATTTTGGTTTCATCTGACCACATGATATTATCCCAGTCCTAGATCACCTATGATGAAAATTATTTACTAGGCAGTACAATTGTGTTTAACATTAATAATTTCTTTTACAGAGCTTATCAACTCAAGAAAGGGCGGCATATAAGGAATACAATTCATTGGTAAATAAAAAATTATCTACCATTTTAGTATCTCCTATTTGTAAAAACCTTTCTAAATATGGCTGGCCTTAACTACTTTTATTTATTTTTTCTTTTTAGAAAAGAAGAAGCACGGGTAAACCAGGTGGTACTAGTGCTAAACAGATGCCCAAGGCCAAAATCTCAGTCAGTGACTAATCAAAATACTTATTTATAAAATGTCGTGCTCATGATGCTTTACTTGTCTTAGGCTTACCATGTTTATATCTTGTATAGGATGATGATGAGGATGATGATGATGATGATGAGGAAGAGGAGAAGGATTCTGAAGAAGGATCTTCCAGTGCAGAGGATAGTGAAGATGATGATGATGATGATGTGAGAGCTACAATTGTACATATGTATTCTGTGACAAGTCAAAAAGCTTAGTTTATTTGGTGTGAGATCAAATTAAATCACAGTAGCAACATTATAATCAAAAGTCTGATTTTTAAAAGCAATGCCTATTTACACTGAATGATCATTGGATAAGGAACACCTGACCTGTTGCAAGCGATCATGGCTAACATACCCTAGTTTGTGGTTATCCTACAATACTATCTTGTATATGGTGTTGAGCTGTCCACTGCACAACAGAAGGCCATAATCACCGGCTATGTGTAAACAGAATGACTCGAGATACTTTAACTACTTTGTTTGAGCCTGGCAGTGTTCCATTGATACCAAGGTATCACGGGTGTGCCAAGAGTGAAGAACAATCAACAAATCTCCAGCCCAAGGTTACACAGCAGATAAGCCCTGGGGGTCATTCAGAGAGGTGGGAATCGAACTAGCATAGCTGTATCAAGCGTAGGTCGACTCGCATAATGTGGGTAGACTTGCATGTTCGCCACCTTGTGGATTATGTTCCCTGATGCTTGCATGCTATAATTAATCCAAAATTATGACCAACCGTTGTTAGCCAGGTGTTCCTGATCAGTATTCTTTCTGTGTATTTAGACATCCATTTCATTAATTTGTGATGGTTTGCATAGTTGTGAAAATAATTTTCTTTCCCAGAATGAGGACGAGGATGAAGAGGACGAAGAGGCTGAGGATAAGGAGAATAAATCGGAGAGCAGCAGTAGTGCATCCAGCTCAGAGGATTCATCAGAGTCTGACTCGGAATGAGGGGGAGCTAAAGCAGAGCGAGCCCACAGACTGCCACAAGACCCTGTGAACTGAGCCATAAGGCAGAGCCTTGGGCCTGCAGTGCACTCCTCCAGCCATCATGGGGAGTGTGTTCCACTTCTCTACCAAGTCTATTCTCATCACTCGCACACCTTCTTTTGCTTTAGCCTTTCCACTCTATTCTGCCTGGGCAAGTTTGTCAGAGATTATTGAAGATTGAGATGATTCCTAATTTTCTCATGGGTAAAAGCATTTGCAACTTGAGCAGTGGTTAAATTATACCATGTGTAATGAATATTTTTAAGATTAGTGGGGATTCTAACTTTTTTCTTGCCCTTTACACTTCATGGCATTGTTTGGGTTCCTGTCTGGACTTGAAGGACCCTTGGGCCAATGAAGCAACTCTGTTAATTCTCACTATTTCTGCCTTTTTATTGCTTTGCCCATTTCTTTTTAACTTCTGATACAGTGGTGTAATTTGTTCTTTGGTTCAATGTGTGGTAATTTGAGCAACAATTGTTTTGGGGTCCATGTGGATTGCTTGTAAATAAGCAAAAACATCTGTACATGCTGGGTGTAAGAGCTTAATGCTGCATCATCCGTGTTTCCTTTTTTTACCTCCTGGATAAATAGCAGAGATTCTTCTTCATTGGATTTTAGCAATTCTCAAAAGAATGCTTTAAAGTAAATTAAGACTTTATATTTAAAACAGTAAATATTTTGCCCAGATGTAGTGCAGTTTAAGGCAACAAACACCCCAGAATCCTAACAGCTTATTAAGGATAAAAATGTTGCTGGATATTTTTTTTTTAGTTTACTTTTTTTTGGCTTATTTTGGGGCTTTTTTGCCAGGCTGCAGATTTTTCTTAACATTGGTTTATAATAAATGCCTAGTATTTAGAATTCCATGCACTTATCCCTAATAGCTTTATCATCTGACTGTCCTCCATCATTGAGCAAGTCATCCTATTTCCTTTAACCTAGTTTTATTTTATAGTCCCTGATGCATTCTGATACGCACCAGCTCAAGGAATGTAAGCAAATGTTTTATTTAACAGAGGAGAAATTTATGTATATATGAACAGTTTGGGGTAGACCCCCCCTCTTAATTTGTTACCTGTGTGTTGAAAATGAAACAATACCATTGCATTAAATGTTTTAAGAGTTTGTTAGTTTTTATGTTGTGCATGCACACACCACTCGAATCACCTGTGTCTGTCAGAAAACCCAGACATTATTATTTTTTTTTTTACTTTTACTATTAGGATGAACAAGACATGGAGTGTGTCAAGTATATCTCGCTGATTATTTATGGTAATTGTGGAGGAGTGTAGAAGCTATGGAACCCAATTTAGATTTGGCAGTAGAACTAAAAGTGATGAGATCAGTGCAGTTGGATCTGGTTCACTGCTGTTGTATGGTAATTGTATATATGATTTATAATTTTTTTTAATTTGTATTAAGTAAATATGGTTTCGGTTGTATTTTCCTTTGACAGAACTTCCCTGGACAGTGCTTGCTTTGCTCACTGGTCAGGATTGGTATGTCATTTGCTCTAAGGAGGGAACATTTTAAATTTCTGTTTTAGTTTTTATACCCCTCAACTATTGTTTATTTGTAGAAATGGCAAAAAATGAATTTGTACTGCTAATTTGGAACATTTGGATGTTTTCTATAGTCAGAGGTGTTCTATTCCTGGAATATACCATTTGAACAAATAAAACTGTCTTTAGCAGCTGTTTCGCGCTTGTAATTCTTCCTCTGGATTTTTAATGAAGCATTTTTAAGTGTATGTAATCTGAATATTATTGTTTTGTGTTTGTTTTATTTCTCACTTATATTCAATCCAGGTCTCGATGTGCTCCTGCTGATCGGTATGTGATTAGTGATGCCTTGCATCTGTCAAAATGGCTGCGCTTTATAATTTTACATATTTTAAGTATTCATCGATTTTTTTTTTAGCATTATGTTAGATGCGTAGATGTAATTTTTTATTTATGACATCACCGATATATTTTATTCTAATCTGCTGAAGTGTATAAACTTTCGGGGATTGTGGATTGCTGTGGTCGGTGGGTTAAATGTTGGTCATTTTGTTAGATATATATGTTGTTACATTTTGTTAAGCTGATGCCTGGCACCAGTAACCATCTCGTCTTTGAGTGTTTAATATTTGGTGTAACGATGATTAATCTAACACCGCTTTGCTATGTGACTCTTAACTGCTGCTGAAGTGACTGTGCGGCTAAATCGCTAACAGCTAGCAGTTCCCGTCTCATTTCACCTGTACTCGTGAGAGAAACCACGACGTTCACCCAAACATCATTAATCACTGGAATTGCTATAGTTATTTATAAATATCCAGGAAACTGATATAGTTATAGTCATGGTGTGTTATAGCCTTGTGGTCCTCTGACGCGTTCAGAGTTCCTGTAGGTTTTTCATGTTTGTACTTTGATTAATGACTTGGTTTTATATCTATTAGCAAATATATATATTAATCATTCAAAATTATTCAGTAAATCCATTTTCCCTTAGTGAAGACAGCTAACGATATATTTCGTTTCCTGTATGTTTTATATGTGACGTTTGTTGAAATATGTACTGTATACTTGTATAGGGTTTGACGATTAATATTCGACGTGTTTGAACATTTTGTACTACGTCTTGGCTAAAGGCAATTTATTCACACTGATAAAAAAAACAAACAAACCACAAGCCAAATTCATCTATAACCCGAATTCCAAGTAAAAAAAATAGTCCATAACTGTGTTTGTGTAATTAGGACCGCTTCAGTTCCTTCAGCTGTTCTGTGAAGTTAAAACATACAGACAAAACCTTACAGCATTTGACGTGTAATATTCTTAGTTTTGCCATATTTATCTTAACATCTTTGCTAACTTGTCTTAATAAGCACTTAAAATGTCTGTGTTTTCTTTCTACCACTATATTTCTTCCTCCTGGTACAATCTTTTTAATAACTGGTTTATCTTGGCTTTTACCAGATGAAATGTACCCGAAAAACTTTTTTTTATTGCATAACACATGCTCTTTTCCTTGTTTCTTGTGTCCTTTTTCTCCACAGAGTGAGCATCCGTGTGCTGTAAAATCTGTTAACTATGTCTGTACCCCTACATTAGCTGTTGCAAATGAAAATGGATGATATGTCACTGTCAGGCCTGGATAACACCAAGCTAGAGGTAAATACTTCCCTGTGATTTATCATCTAACTAGGTAAGCATAAAACCACCATAGAGTACTTCAGGCTTTCTTTTTTTTATTTTTATTATTATTTTTTAATAGGCCTTGGCGCATGACATCTATTCCGACTTGGTGGAAGATGCGTGTTTGGGGCTTTGCTTTGAAGTGCACCGAGCCGTCAAGCAAGGCTACTTTTTCATTGATGAGACCGATCAAGAAAGCATGAAGGATTTTGGTGAGTGTAGATGTGGACATTTGACACGTTATTTCTGACATCTTTTACTCTTTCTGGTTCTTGTGCAAGTGATGGCAAACCTGAAAAGGTAATCCAACATGGGAAAATTCATGCCTAGATGCATCAGCGTAATTGGCAGCCAGCAGAAACAAATGTCATGACATTCACACTGTTAATAGGGTGTAATTAACTCTTTTAAAAAAAAAAAAAAGGGCCTGCTGAATTTAATAGCACTGTGGAGTTCAAACGGGGACCTTATTCTTTCTGTGAAGAAACAGGTGTCCTAGTTAAAGAAGGACGGGTTGCTCAGCTAAAATGATCTCAAATGCTTTAAAATGACAAGAAAGGAACACATGATGGGAAATAAAATGACATCTGCATAGATCATAGAATAACAATAATGTCAAAGAAGCATCCACTGATCAGCTCCAAGAAACTAAAGGTTTTCCGGGACCTGTAAGTGCTGCAGTCAGAAGACTGTGAAACCAAATTATTTGCTTCACACCCTCACAAAATAAAGACGTGTTGAAAAGGTTACTATTTTTTCCTTATAAATAGTAGATTGACTGGTCTAAATTGCAGCATAAACACTGACTTTAAGCCACAGGACACTGTAAGAGCTAAAACATTTGAGATGCAAGCATATTTTTCATGTTTTTCATATTTTGTCAGGTCCATTTAACACATACGAAGCCCCATGGACCAGTTTGACTATATCAAAATCTTGGAAGAGGTCATGTAGCCTTATTCTGAAGAACAAATGTCCTTGAAATGGGTGTTTCAGCAAGACAATGACCCCAAACACACCAGCAAGCGGGCAAATATACTGGTTCCCGACCAACAATATTGATGTTATGAGGCGGCCAACCCAATCCCCCAAACCCCAGTCTGATTGAAGATTTGTGGAGATACATTAAAAATGCTGTTTTGTTCAAGATCCCAATAATGCAGAACAACTGTGGAATGTAGTTCCGTCATGTAAAAAGACAGTGCAGGGCACAAGGCAGGAACATCCTTAGACAGAGCAATACTCCATCATAGAGCGCATACAGTCTCAGAATAAGGGCATCTGAGAGACACCAGTTAGCCTATCGAGAACATGCAAACTCTGCAGAAAAAGCCCAGGACCATATTTCTGTGAGTCCACCCACTGCACCACAGTGCCTCCCACACATTAAAACCTATACCACAAATGTAATTTAAGAGTTACAGGTCATGTGAGTTGTTCAGTAGCACTACTGATACTTAAACACACAAAAGCTACACTCACTATTACTGAAAGAGTTCTGATCCTGACTTCTTCACCTGCTTGATCCACACTGATGGTTAACTTCTTGTGGGAGCTCATATCATGCTGAATGACCAGTTCCTGCTGGGGAAGTCCTTTGGCTTCACACACTCTCACCACACACACATTTATGGACTCACTTTACAGACTCATTAATCTGTTTTCAGCCAGATGAGGAAAGGTTTCAAGGTTTCTTGCTCTTATTATTTCTCTGCCACTGTTGCCATCCGGCTTGTTCATTATGGATAACATAGCATCATGTTTATATACTGTGTTTAATTTCTGTAATACTGCTTTGCTACAGTGTTCTATTGTAGCAATAAATATCTCTATACAAATAAAATTTAATTGTAAACCTATAGTCATTAGCAGAGCACTTTAGTTCCTGATCATGCATCACATCTTGACATATGCCTCTGCAATTCCATGCATGTCTAATGATGAACATTTATTTCTTCTGTCCTGTAGAAATTGTGGACCAGCCAGGGTTGGACATCTTTGGACAAGTGTACAACCAGTGGAAGAATAAGGAGTGTGTGTGTCCCAACTGTAACAGGAGCATAGCAGCCTCACGGTTTGCCCCTCACCTGGAGAAATGTTTGGGAATGGGGCGCAACAGCAGCCGCATCGCCAGCCGTAGGTCTGCTCATTTTACACCCACTTACATTTCAGTTGTGTTTACAGTCAATATTGTGAAGAAATTCTGCAGCAGACACAACAGTGTCACTACGACGATTCATAATCAGTACTAAACTATTCTATGTGCATCTATTTTATTACATTTGTTTAGATAAAAATATATAAATCTGTGTATCCGTGAAAGCAATTACTCTTCGTTTACTCATCATTCACTATTCACAACCTGTTTCCTATTCCATGTTTTATAATTCCCTTTTTATTTGTGCCCCCCTGGTGTCTCTTTAGGATAGCCAGCAGCAACAACACAAGCAAATCAGAAAGTGACCAAGAGGACAACGATGATGTTAATGACAACGACTGGTCATATGGTTCAGAGAAGAAACGTGAGCTTTCTGGTTTGATCACGTGTTTTAACTACAGATGGGTGACAAATTAAAGGAAATACCAACATAAACTGAATAAAGATTAATTTTAAATTAGATTATATTAGAAATTCTACTAATACTGTTGCACAAATTTCCAGTGAAGTTGGGACATTGTATAAAAACAGAATACAAATCCTTTTCAGTCCATATTCAATTTAATACACTCCAAAGACAAGATATTTAATGTTCAAATGGACAAACTTTATTGTTTTTACAAATATTCACTTTTTTGAATGTGATGCCTGCAACACGTTCCAAAAGGGTTGGAACGGGCAAGGTTACAACTGTTACGTCAACTTTCCTTTTAACAACACTCCATTAGTTTTTGGGAACTGAGGACACCAATTGGTGAAGCTTTGTAGATGAATTTCTTTCACATTCTTGCTTGATATCCAACTTCAGTTGCTCAACTGTCTGGGGTCATTGCCATATTGTTCGCTGCATAATGTGCCACACATTTCTAGTGTAGACATGCTAATCTAGTATCCACACTCCTTTTCTACTTAGCCATGTTATTGTAACACGTGCAGAATGTGTCTTGGCATTGTCTTGCTGAAATAAGCAGGGATGTCCCTGAAAAAGGCTTTTTTTTATTGCAGCAATGTTGCTCAAAAACCTCATGCTGGCTTTTGAACTTTGCACTGATAACAATCTGGACCATCCTTTTCCTCTTAAGCCCAAAAGAACGCGAAGTCTATGATTTCCAAAAACTATTTGAAAAGTGGACTTGCACTGTCGATTCCTTCTCTATAATATCAAAAGTCTTTGTAATTCTTTTTCCATAGAGACCATGCAAATCCTGGTTTAGTTCCTGGTCATCTCGAGACTGGACTACTGCAACTCCTTCTTAGCGGGGCTACTTCTGTTTGCTATTCGTCCCTTACAGTTTGATCCAGAACTCAGCTGCATGACTTGTATACAGTGTTTAGAAGTTTACACACACTACACCACTTCTCTGCACTTTCCACTGGCTCCCTGTAGTTGCTTGCATCAGATTTAAAACACTGATGCTTATAAAGCCCAGATTAATCCTGCACGCACATTATAGCATTTATCAAACCCCCCACTGCACCTT
>JAOUQT010000022.1:13095276-13109012 GCA_025769995.1 Xyliphius kryptos
TGTGGGTCCTTGAGCAAGACCCTTAACCCTAATTGCTCCAGGGTGCTGTATCAACCCTGTGTTCTGACCCCAACCATACCTGTAAGTCGCTTTAGATAAAAGCGTCTGCTAAATAACTAAATGTAATGTAAATGTAAAAAAAAATTAAATCTCAAATTTAAACCACCGCTTTGTATTAACAAACCGTGTCCATAAAACTGATATAAGTATGCTTACTAATATTTTTAGGGATAAGCACAAATGTTTTGTTGATCAAATTACTATTATGATGATAACTTTAAGTTTCTGATAATATTAAATTGCTGATATGAATATTGGTTGATATTCTAACCTGTGATTCTTTGTTTTAATAGGAGGTCATGCGTGAATTCATTCAGCAGCACCCTCAACTAAACATGACTGAAGATGACATTGTCAAGACAACATTAACCAAAGCGGAACGCCAGCTTAAAGACAAATTCGATGGACGGCCAGGAAAACCTCCATCGTATGTACACTGAATGTTTGAATTCGTAATCAGTGCTCACAAGTATTATTACTGCAGCGATGCAAAAGCTTTGTACATTTTTGTTTATTTTAGAACATCTGTCCGGATAAATATTTGTTTTGTTTATTGGTAGAATATTATTCATTTTAAAGTTATTCTTGTAATCTGTTTGATCGTCATTGATTTTTTTATAGAAACGGTTACTCGATGTTCTGTGCTGAGCTGATGTCTGGTATGAAAGATGTTCCCAGCACAGAGCGCATGGTCATGTGCAGCCAGCGCTGGAAACTCCTCAAACAGAGTGAGAAGGATGCTTATCAGAAGCGATGCGAGCAGGTCAGAAAAGAAATGAATGCATCAGTTTGGTGAAAATTGTGGTATAGTGTTAAATGAACTCCTTTCTTATGATCTGTTTTTTCTTTTTAGAAAAAGAAAGAATTTGAAGTTGATATGAAACGATTCTTATGTGTAAGTTGAGCTGGATCATAGCAAATTTGTAGCAGAGTGTGATATGTGTTTTGGTGTTTTACATGCTGTGTGTGTTTGTACTTGTCATATCTTATAGAGTATTTCAGAAGAAGAGCAGCAGAGGATCCTTGGAGAGCAAAAGATGGTGGGCTTTAAAAAGGGCACTGGGGGTTGCAGTCCTAGCTCCAAAAAGGGCACCAAAGGAAAGGTAAGTCTAGGTCCTAATTCTTAAATAACCTATGTGTTTACATGTGTGTTAGTTGACTAGATGGAGTCCAACTCCACTTCAGGGGGTCTGTATAGTCTATGTCAGAAAATTGTGATAACTTTAATCTGCTATGAAACAACCATGAATGACAGATTTTACATCCTTTAATTGCTCAGGTGACTTATAGGCCACTGTCCGCCACTCAGCGCTGGGGATCCAGGTTCAAATCCTGATTTAGATGGAGTGATTTCCATGGTCTCCCTGTGTCCGTTTGGGTCTGATTTCTTCCCACAGTCCAAAAACATGGTTTCATGGTTAATTGGCTGCCCTGAATTGTGCCCCTATATATATAGTGTGTGTGTTTAAGTGAGTGTGTGCCCAGGGATAGATTGGCCCCCTGTTCTGGGTGTATCCTCCCAGCACCCAAAACGCTCTTTCCTGGATGGACATGGGGAAACCCCCACAAACCTAGTGGAGGATTAAGTGGAAGATGAGACTTATAGCCCGTGAAAATATTCTTTTTTAATTGTCATCAGTTTAAAACAGTAGCTTGTTTTAACAAATTGTAACGTTATATTTCAGTCAGATTCAAACTCTTCTAATGATACAAAATGAAAAAAACTCTGGTGCTCAGTCATATTGGTGTTTCCGTTACCAAATTATATAAATATACACACACCATTAGGTGGAATGTTGATTGTTGTTTTTTCAATTCAGCAGTTAATAAAACAAATGCTCTTCTGCCTGCAAATTGGCAGCACATGTGTCTGTCTAACTTACTGTATTTTGTAATGTGTATTTCTTTTGCTAAATCTTCATGCTTTTACCACCCTAGACTACTCCAGTTAAGCCCAAGCGTCCCATCTCTGCCATGTTCATATTTGCTGAGGAGAAGCGGCCAAAGCTTCAGCAGGAAAGACCTGACCTGTCTGACAACGAGCTCACCAGACTTCTAGCACGCATGTGGACTGACCTCTCTGATAAAAAGAAGGTAGCATTACATAGCACAATCTGTGATGTCTTTATTAATCTGTGGCAACATAAAATGTATAATAAAAAACTGTCTTGCAGGAAAAATACAAAAACCTAGAGGCTGTGCTAAAGGCAGAGTCCGAAAAACGGGGGAAAGAAGAGCAAAACAAGTTGCCTGATCCGCCGAAAACTGCTCAGGATATTTGGCAGCATAGTGTCATTGGTGATTATTTGGTTAAATTTAAGGTAGGAAGACGATTGTGTCATATTCATGTATAAATATCTTAGTAGTCTCATGTTAGCATTCGTTAAATGCTGTAACAGATTTTTGTAACTTTCTGTTTTGTCTTTAACATGTCAGTGTTTCTTTTTGTGATTTTAGAATGACCGACCAAAGGCACAAAAAGCAATGGAAGCCACCTGGAACACAATGGAGAAAAAAGAGAAGCTTATGTGGATCAAAAAAGCTGCAGAGGACCAGAAGAGATATGAAGTAGGCGATGATTTTGAAAATATAGAATTGTCGCTGTGATTACTTAAGTCAGTGTCCGCGCATATCCAAAAGAAGAATGCAGACTTAGTACAGTTTGGTCCAATATAAGTTTTACTTTACAAGTAAAAAATGGTTGTATAAAAGTACTAATGTACTTAAGGGATTACTGCTCTTTTAAAAATTGTTTTGGTTTTTGTTTGAATCCTGTTTCAGTGTTGGTTAGGTATATTAGCATTTCACATTATATATGCAGTGCTGACCCTCTAAATATAACTGGATCATTATCAACCAACTTGGATGTAATAATAAATAATATTGCCACATGTGAACAAGTACCCGGTTCACTTGTACTTAAGCCTGACAACTAAAAACATGGGAGGTTAAACCTGTACTTATGTAATTTAGAGCACTGTACACAAAGCCTGCACGTCCCCTGTGATTTTTGCCCCCATCATATGGGAGAAGCTTGCAGTTGGTGGATAGTTTCTTATCTTATAATGGTTTTTTTTCTTTTCTCTCTCAGAGAGAGCTGAGTGAGATGCGCTCTCCTGCTGCAGTGGTTGCCTCAGGAAAAAAGATGAAGTTTGACGGAGAACCCAAAAGACCTCCATCGTGAGATTATATGATAATGCCTTGTCTACTAAAGTACATAGATTCTATCTGAATAACTCTTTAAAATGTATTGTAACCCTGTGTTTGTCTTGTTTGCCTCTTCAGTAACGGCTATCAGAAGTTCTCTCAGGAAATGCTCTCTAATGGTGAGCTAAACCACTTACCCATGAAGGAACGCATGGCCGTGATTGGTGGTCGCTGGCAGAACCTTTCACTGAAGGAGAAAGACCGCTATAAGAAGATCGCTGAGGAGAAACAAAAACAGTACAAAGTGCAGTTAGAAGAGTGGCTTTCGGTACATAGTCCTTTGTGTATTAACTAAAACTTTACCGGTGAAAGTTCTTTATATCCGTTCTGTCATTTCTCATCAAACTTATTTCCTCATTTAGAGCATATCATCTCAAGAGAGGGCTGCATATAAGGAATATAATTCATTGGTAAGTCATCACCTACTTCACCTAATACCTCTGTACTGCAGGTTTATTTGGGCAATGCAGACTTTAAACTGTATGTGCTTTTTTTGCAGAAGAGAAAGGGCACAGGCAAACCAGGAGGTAGCACTGCTAAACAAAAAGCCAAGCCCAAGACCTCAGTGAGTGTAACAAAGCTTCAAACTCCTATATGTTTACCTCTTCAATGCAATAAACCATTTTATGTTGATTGAATAGGATGAGGACGAGGACGAGGACGAGGATGATGAGGATGAGAAGGAGTCAGAAGAGGGTTCATCCAGTGCCGAGGACAGTGAAGATGGGGATGATGACGATGATGACGACGATGATGATGTAAGATGTTTTGTGTACTCAATGTACAACAATGTTCGCCATTGTGCTCCTGTTTCCATAAATGTTAACACACTTTCTGAAAAAAATCTCAAAACAATTTAATTTGCTAATTCACTCATTCAACACACATACACAGACAAATATAATATTTCTAATGCATTTAAGGCCCTTAACTTTGTTAAAATGCTAGTTGTATAAACAGCAGTAACCGGCACACAACACTGTTATTATGAAAAATATATATATTACAGGTAAATATTAAACAAATCAACAGGTTTGTGTAGTTGATTAAGCCTTTTGAAGATTTTCTTGTGAACACGCTGAGAGTTGTTTTTATTTTGAGGGAAATCTAGTCATTAAATGGATTTGACTCTTATTGAGTTTTTATTACACACGGTTACAGCTAATAGTGTATAGGACTTGGCGAGGACCGATAAATGGTTCAGGCCTTTAAAGAATAATTTTCCCCCTCTCTTTTGTATGTTCAAAAGTATGAGCTTGTTTAATATAAAAAAACGGCAGTATTGAATTTAAGTCTCATTGCTTTAACATCCCTTTTTTTAAGAACGAGGAGGATGACGATGAGGATGAAGAGGCAGAGGACAAAGAGAATAAATCAGAAAGCAGTAGCAGTGGATCTAGCTCTGAGGACTCCTCCGATTCAGACTCTGAATAAAGTTTAGTTGAAGCAGAGTGAGCCAGCGGACTGCCACACATAGTGTGTACTAAGCCATAAGGCTGAGCCTTGGGCCTGCACTGCACTCCTCTGGTCACCAGGGGAAACTCTCTTCACAGTGCCACCACCACAACGTCTCACAAATCATCGTTTTTACTTTGGTCGGTTGTTTTTTTTGACCCCGTTTTGTCCTTAGTGAGTTTGAAAATTGAGGATGTCGTTACATTACAAACATCATAAACCTACAGTATACAGGAATGGAAGAAGTGCTTTAGCTATTGAAATTTCATGTATAACTTGCCTGTGTTTATTAGAATCTGTAGGCAGTGCAAGCCGATGGATTGGGTGCTTTAGCCAGCTTTTTAAGCTACCTGCAAACCAAAATGAGTCAATAACAATTCCAACATCTGTGTATTATTTTACACATTGTCTTTATCGCCTTGTTATCTCGTTTCACCCTGTGGCCCAGTGGTCTTACCTTTTTCAGGAATGATGAGCAATTTTGAATGTCAGTCTATGTGGATTGCTTGTAAATAAGCCTCCATTTCCTATGCTTAGTAGTGATCATGAAATCCACTCCTTTCCATTTTGGGCATGGCCCCAGATACATCACTTATTCTTTACTGTTTCGTTAAAATATATGATCAAACCCCATTTTTAGCTATTAGTTTAATCTTTATGTGGAATCTATTTCCCTCTCCCTAGTGGTGATGTGTATAGTTAGACCTGTTGTTGGTTTGTTCCATCCAACCAATGTTAGACTTTTTCAGCTTTTTATTTGCTGCTGCTTTGCCGGGAGACGGAACTCCCTATTTTAAAGTGTTTGGTTTGTTTTAAAAGTGATGATTGGTTTATTTTTTTAAAACATTGGTTATATTTACAATTGAATAGTCCCAATATGCACTTAGTCTAAACAGCCTGAGCAGTTCAATCTTTCATTTCCCCCAATCACCCTGTGTTTTATTCTCTGACACATTCTGATACACACCAGCTGAAGAATGTACAGGAATGTTTTATTTAATAGTTCAAAAATCCTTTATTTGTTTATGTATATATATGAACAGTTTTAAGGGGGATGGGGGAATACAGTTATTTTTTTGCCCCCCAGTGCCCTCTGCATTAAAAGGAAAATAGGCATTGTGTAAAAAGTTTAAGAATTCGGTAGTTTTTGAATTGTACGCATCCCCCTTTTTTTTGGATAATTGCAGTTTGCCCTCGATGTACCTACAACTCACTTAAGGAAACGCAGGAGATATCGTATTAGGGCTGCGGAGAGAATCTAGTGCGTCCAATCTGAGTGAAATGGTTATTTATGATGCTTTTTGGAACTTGGCGTGGTGCCTACGGACACCTTTGTAGATTTGGCAATAGGAATAACATGATCAGTGCAGATCAGATTGGTTCACTGTTGTAAGGTAATTGTACATATATGACTTTTGTTTTTGTATTGCGTGATTTTGTTTAAATTTTTTTTTTGTTCGTTCTTCCCTATGTGGTTCTTGCAGTGGCCACAAATCTGGATTTGTTTGTCCATTGCTCCGAGGAGGGAAAGTTTTACATTTGAACATGTTAAATATGTTTTAGTTTTTATATCCCTCCACAGTTTCTTTGTAGAAATTGGGGGAAAAAAGAAATTTGTACTGCTAATTTGGAACATTTGGATGTTTTCTATAGTCAGAGGTGTTATATTCCTGGAATATACCATTTGATCAAATAAACTTGTCTTTAGCAACTGCTTGCTTGATTTATAGACTTTTCTTGCCTAATATTTAATTATGTAAACAGGACCTTCTCACTTCAAAAAGAAGTCCAGCATATTATTGTCGTTAAGTAAGGTCATCCACATCCGAAAACACGCCAGTTTTCCTTAGGGATTATCCACTATCAGTGCACTCACACCTGGCATTGCATGTTGGGTGAAGCTATGCCATGTCGAATATCTTCCTGCTATACCATCTAAACTGGAACAGCCAAAAGAAGAAGAAAATTGTTTACCTGACTTTTATTTTACATCAGTTGTGTTAGGGTTTTTTTTTTTTTTTACCTTGAAAGTTTATACCTTGAAACTTTTTGTACTTAATACTAATATTGGATTGTAATACAATGCAACAAGAGTACAATGGAATGCTTAATCTATAAAACAAAAAACTGAGCACAGATTGGAATATTCACCTTGGCCATAAAGTTGAGAAATCATTCTCTTTGAACATCTAATCACAAAATCAACAATGTTTCACATTAATAAAAAAAATAATAGTAATTATATATGCATGTTTTGAAATATATAAAGTTGCAATTACATTCTAAAATATAATAGAGTGAAATGTCATTCAATTACAATTCAGGTTTTTTTAATTTTTGTTTTATATTTTCGTACATGGGATTGAACTGAACCATGTTCTGTATTTTAATTATTTTTGGGACTCCCAACCATCCTTAAAAATGCTTTGCTGGCAGAATATTTTTTGGTTTAGCATTTACAGTTTTTCAATAAGTGAGCTTGCACACTTCAAAACAGCATCCAGTCTGTACATTTTTGGCAAAATCATATTAATTTGGTATCAGAACTTTTTTGACAAAATGGATTTTGTTGTTTTGGATTTCTCCTTACGTCATAAATAACCCTCCTTATCCAACATTAGTACTAAAATACTCAAAACTAAAGGGACATGACAGGAACGCAGCGAGCCTTTGGTTCTGGATTAGATTACTTTAAACTGAGTGATGTGATCTGTGTTGGATTAATGTTGCCTTGCGCGGGTTGAAATGGCTGCGCTTGATCATTATTTCCTTTTTGAATATTCACCGGTTCTTTTACTGATGGATTTGATTGTTTTAAAGCTGCAAAAGGCATAAAGTAAACCGTTTTTAGTGCGCTGGTTTATGCTGAAGGAATGATATATGGATAATTGAACTGGGAGAGCTGGTTTGTAGGTGAGTGCTATTTTATTACAATGCAGGAGGAAACACGGCGTCTGTTGTGTTGCAGTTGTTTAACAACATCCACGTTACACAAACTAAGCTTTGTGGTTCACTCTCTAGCGTTACTTTTTCTATCACGACGTTTGGGACACACCATTCCCCATGTTTATGCTAACAGGGCTGCTGATTAGCTGTTTGGATTTCGCAGTTTGAAAGGCGCGTTTGAATCGTTTTTGAAGATAAATGTCCACTTTCGAATTTTCTTTCCGTGTTGTTGTGAGATAGCTTCAAGTCGGTGCTTTAATTCAACGAATTATTTTAATGTTGTGTGTGTTGCGCAGTTTGTAAATACAACTTTTTGTTTTAAGGACTTCACTGCGTAAATCAATTTGCAACTCCTCCACATATTTTACACAAACTAGTCTGATATAGTTTTAAACGTATTGTTGGTAATGTTTTTTTTCATGTTGTTTTGACAACGCAGACAGACAGACAGACTGCTGTTAGCAACACCAGCTTCGTGTAACGTCAGTTATTTACAGGATGCGACTGGAGTCACGACTTTTATGACTTCCGACTCAACAGAATCGCTTCTGGGCTTCAACATTAAACAGAATTTATTTTAAAACATAAATAGTAATTACTTAACATTTTCACAATGGGATATAAGTAGCTATAATGTTGGTTTGCTTTAGTTTAGGGCTGCCACTAACGACTTTTTATCGATTGAAATATCGACTATTTTATCGATTAGTAGACCAATCTAAACGATTCATTTACTTCCTAGGAAAAGGCCTGAAAATGTCATGTAAGTTCATTTAATTTTTATAACAACCTGCAAAACTTTACTTTCCAGCGTAGTAAATAAAAAAGTAGCCTTATTTAAATTGTCATTCAAATTATATTCCACTTAATCCTCTACTAGGATTGCATAAACAAAATGTATTATTATTCATTCATTCATTCATTCATTCATTCATTCATTTATTCTTTATCTTCCGCTTATTCCTTTATGAGGGTCGCGGGGTGGGGGGTTCCCCATGCCCATCCAGGGGAGAACATTTCGGGCGCTGGGCAAATACACCCAGGACAGGGCGCCAATCCATCACTGGGTACACATTCATTCACAAAGTCACACACTCATAATGTACGGGGCAATTTAGAGCATTCAATTTACCTTCATGTTTTTGGGATTTGGGAGGAACCCGGAGGAAACCCACGCAGACACAGCGAGAACATGCAAACCACCCAGATAGGGATTCGAACTGGGAATCCCCAGCGCTGAGAGGTGAATGTGCTAACCACTAAGCCACCGTGCAGCCCATTGTTATTATTATTATTATTATTATTATAGAGAAATAACACAGAATGCACTGTAGTCCACAAACTACAGTCTGTAATTGTACAAATTCCATCTTTAGGGTTAGAGGCACTGAGAACATAGATAATTAGTGGAGCAAAAAGGAGGTGTGTCCAAACATTTGACTGTACTGTATGTTTACACAATAATATTATGATGATGTCAGGGTCTAGTAATTATGGTGTCCAGATGATTACATACAATGTTTAGATTTCCATTGAATTGAATTAACTGAGGTTTCAAACATTGTGAATTGGTCGAACACTTTGCATTGTGTCTGTTTTGCAGCTGTTTAAAGTTTTTGTTGCCACAACTCAGAAGATTTTTGCAGGTATATATTTACTTGACTAGTTTAGACCAATAAACTGTATCCATTCGTTTCTATATCTTTATAATTGTGTTTTTTTAACAGTGTGGCTGTCCACATGCTGTACCAAAGAGCAAGTATGAATGTCGTTCTACTATAGTCGTTGCAAATGAAAATGGATGATATGTCGCTGTTGGGCCTGGATAACACCAAGCTAGAGGTAAATGCCTAATCTATCATTCATTATTTACATACTACATCAGTAGAGCATGAGTTGGGTGACAAGTGGAGCACAAAAGACTTTAAAAAAAAAAAAAAATTTTACGTCATGCTTTTTAGGCCTTGGCTCATGACATCTACACAGACTTAGTGGAGGATGCATGTTTGGGGCTTTGTTTTGAAGTGCACCGAGCTGTAAAACAAGGCTACTTCTTTCTGGATGAGACAGACCAAGAAAGTATAAAGGATTTTGGTAAGTGTTGCTATGGTAATCCCATTCATCTCTTATCGATTTATAATGGCCTCAATAAATTTTTGAATGAAACTAAATGAAATGTCTGAATGAGTGCTCATCCAAGACTGGTGATTCCATACTTTTTGCCAGGGGTTGTATATAAATTAAAAAAAAGTTAAGTATTTTAATTTATATACAACCCCTGGCAAACTCAGATCAAAAACATGATACAACAATAAGGTCATTCCAAAGTGCAACTTGTTGGCTTTAAGGAACATTTAAAGAAATGAAGAGAAAACATTGTGGAAGTCAGTGACTGTTACTTTTATGGACCAAGCACAGGGAAAAAATATGGAATCCCTCAATTCTGAGGAAAAAAATATGGAATCATGAAAAACAGGTAAACAAAAGAACATTCAAATTACATCACTATTTAGTTGCACCACCTTTGGCTTTTAAAACCGCTTGCGGTCTCTGAGGCATGGACTTGATGAGTGACAAACAGTATTCTTTTTTTCAATTTGGTGCCAACTCGCTTTGATAGCAGTTTCCAGATCAGCTTTGCAGGTCGGAACCTTATTGTGGACCATTTTTTTTTTATCAATTTCCACCACAGGTTTTCCATTGGGTTGAGATCTGACATCAACTGAATGTGTCTTTCTCCAAGGAATGGATCAAATACTTATTTTTATCAAATACTGTAAACATAGATACAATTTAAGAATAATCCAATTACTTTTTTCTTTTTTATTTACATAGTTTAAAAACAAAACTTAGATCCCTAATCAGCTGTAATACAAACATTCCTACCTAGTTCTTTTTTTATACCTATATTTTCCAAATTTTCTTAAAGATTATTTTTCTATTGAAAATGTTGTGTAAATCCAGTGGGAATGTATAGATTATTAGGCAATCTGTTGCAGCATGGGGTGCAGTTGATGCTTTAAAAATACCTTTTGACTTAATTCCAACAGTTCACTCCACATGGCGCTAAACCACATGTACTATTTGGCATCTAACATTAAAGGTTGAGGGCATCCTGATTTTTTTCAAATTTACGTAAAATATTTTTCATTGCATTTTTACACATCTTGTGAAATGGTTAATGGTTGTATATAATGCTTCCAACTACAATCCTACTGCTAAGGCATGGTTTGACATTTTGTCATTTACTTTAAAAACAGCATTACTAGACTGTGTGCTTTATCAATGCGCTGTCACTTTTAATGTTTACTGGACCTTGTTTTGAAAACGAGCCCAAGCAGAAGTTTACAACTGTGCACTGTGTTGTATAGAAATTGTGGATCAGCCAGGTTTGGACATCTTTGGGCAGGTCTACAACCAGTGGAAGAATAAGGAGTGTGTGTGTCCCAATTGCAACAGAAGCATTGCAGCTTCACGCTTTGCCCCTCACCTGGAGAAATGCCTGGGTATGGGGCGCAACAGCAGTCGCATTGCCAGTCGCAGGTAAGCCTATTATGATAACGTATTTATTAGAACATACATTGAATTAGTGATGATGACAATGCTCTGTGAACAGAACAGAACAGAACAGAACAGTACAGTACAGTACAGTACAGTACAGTTAAACTGTAGTAAGTTTTAATACTCACTGTGCAGGTCGAGTTTATTCACCATTAAATTAAGACAACTAACAAAAACTGACATCTACAGGCAAACATCTTTAATCTAGGAAATTTGTAAATTTATATATTAAAGAATATATAATATAATATATTACAAATATATTTCATATCTGCCTGTGCTTTTTGAATATGTCATAAGTGTTCATACCGTCTCAGGATATAAAAAAAGTATGATTTACTGTGTTCTTATGTGTCTGCAGCAACATTCTCATGTCTCATAATTAATGTCTGAATGCCTGAAATACAGATGCATTTGTGGTGGAGTATTGTGTCTCAGAATTTTTAAAAGATGCAGGTTGGCAGTGGCAAGCTGATTTAAAAAAAAAAAAAAATTTTTTTATAACAAATCATGTTCTGTATTAGTTTGTCATGGGACACAAAAGAATTTAAAATGCCTGGCTTTGTTTTATTATTTATTGTTTTCATTTCATGTAGAGCTATTTTATGAAAATTATATACTGTCAAAATGCTATCAAATTGTAATTAAATTGAATAGTGCTTAAATGTTTCGAGACCCTTTAGAGATTTAAATACAAACATAAATATGACCTCTTTTTTTTTTTTTTTTTTTTTTAACAAGGCCTAGAAAAAGATATAGTAAACCAAAGTTTAACAGCAAACACAAGTTGTATTGTAATATTGTAAAACTCTTGTACTATATAAATATTTCACAATTATTTTTAAATTTAAACTTTGAAATTAAACTGTGTAAAACTAATCAAATGTGGCTTTATTTACACCTGGACTTTATGTTAACCGTTAGCTTACTGCATTTATAGCTAAAACCTTTATAGCTAAAAAGCTATTTACATTTTATGATTCTGTTTACACAGGATTGCCAGCAGCAACAACACAAGCAAGTCAGAAAGTGACCAAGAGGACAATGATGATCTCAATGACAACGACTGGTCATATGGTTCAGAAAAGAAACGTAAGTTTGCGACATACATTTTATGTTTTATTAAAGTGTGAAACCAATGGCAGTTTTAAGATGCAAATATGTGTTTTTGTTCTTTTCCAGCTGCCAAAAAGAGAAAGTCAGACAAGGTATTAAAATTGACTTTATTAGTTTAAAGCAACCAATAAGCACATAATTAATAATTAGGCCAGTTTGCTAATGTGAATTATTTCTATTTGTGTCGAAGACATTTAAAGATAAAAAACTGCTTGTTATAGACCAAATTATGTCATATACACAATATTTAATTATTCATTATCTTCCACTTCATCCTCTACTAGGATTGCGATGGGGTTCCCCATCCAGCAAAGAATATCTCGTGGGCTGTGCAGATACACCCAGGACATGGCATCAATCCATCGCTGGGCACACTCACTCACACAAACACACATTACATGGGCCAATTTAGAGCATAAAAATTTCCTTGAATCCATGTTTTTGGACTGTGGGAGGAAACCAGAGAACCTGGAGGAATCCCAAACGGACACGGGAAGAACATGGCAACTTGCTGACCAATAAGCCACCGTGCCGCCCTGTATACATAATATATGTAATGATATTATATTCAATGTGCACTCTGTTTGGTAAATGTGATGGTAATTTAGCTGCAATTAGTTTGTTGTGTTTGTAATAAGGCATAAGAGCATAGACCAGTTTTGCATCACTTATCTGTGCTTACACTATTTTTGTAACTTTTTTATTTCAGAATCCAAATTCACCCAGGAGATCCAAATCCTTGAAGCATAAAAATGGTCAGTTATTATTTGCAGAGTAGCAAACAACTTCATGGATACAATAAAAATGTTATTGTTAAGGTAGTACAGTAAAATATATCCGTAATTGGTTGTTTCCTGCTTTAGGAGAACTTGGTGGAAGTATTAATCCTGATCTTTTTAAGGTACTTACAAAACTATCAGTTTTTTTTTCATGTTACAGCTTTACTAGGCTTTTATCAAAGTGATGTTTGTGTTCTACATGTGGCAATGATGACATGTCATTGTTTTCTTCTTTTACTTAATAGTACAACTACAGTTCTGGGATCAGCTATGAGACTTTGGGGCCTGAAGAGCTTCGATCTCTTCTGACCACAGTAAGCTGGTTTCATTACTTTTCTCCTGTACCGCATTCAAACTGGATCATACTGACCATGTTTTGGAGAAGAGTCCGTAGGACTGCTCCTTCTCATGGTAACTACAACCTCTCAAGAGCATTTTTTTTAAAGGCTTTTTACTTCACTTTTGTGGCATTTGTTGTCACAATTATTATTATTATTGTCTGGTACGAGGTGAGTACAGAGGGACACACACGTTTGGTAACCTTTGGTCAAAATTTCTGTCTGTAGTCAAGTCTAGCAAGTAGTAAATGACCTTCAAAAGACAAACTTTAAC
>JAOUQT010000022.1:13129206-13154246 GCA_025769995.1 Xyliphius kryptos
TTCTTATAATTCGGTACAAGTACACTTTCCCTCTATTCCTCAGGCATCAATTCTCTCTCAAAATCTGATTAAATATTCTAGTCAAAAACAACACTTCTATCTCTCCTATACATTTCCATACCTCTACCGGTATGTCACCAGGTGTGACTGCTTTTCCCTTCTTCATCCTTTTCAAAGCTTTCCTTACTTCATTCTTGCTAATCTTTACTATATCCTGTTCCACTATTTCTATGCATCCCACTATTCTTTCCCTGTCATTCTCTTCATTCATCAGCTCCTCAAAATACTCCTTCCATCTTTGGGGCTCTTTGTCTGTGGTCATATGCCACTCGCCAGGTTCCTAATCCAATGACTGTTGGATATGTATCAACGTCCAAGTATCTTTCTTTACTTTTCCATTATAACATAAATTTGAATTTTATTTTACTCTGTTAAAACTATTAATTTTATGGTGTAGTTTAAAGCATTACTATAACAGCAATGTCAGAAAGGTATTTCCACTTTATTATCCAATTTCACTTCACTCGGTTCCACAGTAAAACAGTGCTACATTATGTTGGTAGTTTTTTTCATTTGTACTTTGCATTAGCGTAGCTCGCTGATGTTTCAAAGGCCTGTAAAACAGGTGGCACCACTTGTTCTTTATACCACACCCCTAAATTGTTTTTGTATACCTATCCTCATACTTACCCAAACAAATAATATCTAGCCAAAATGCTTCCTTGTTTTTCTTTACGACAGAGACTGACATATATAGAACTTTTTGAGCACATTTTGTGACAATAAAAGTGCAATGGCAGAAGCGGTCCTGAAGGATGCTTTGAGCTGTTCTATTTGTTTGGACTCACTTGAACATCCAGTGACAATCCCATTTGGACATAACTACTGCATGGCTTGCATTAAGAAATACTGGAATAAGGACAAGCACCTGGAATACTACAGCTGTCCTGAGTGCAGAGAAACCTTCAGACCAAGACCTGCTCCTAACAAACCATAATGTTCGCTGAGGTGGTAGAACAGTTTAAAAAGCAAGACTACAGCATGATTCGCTTTGCAACCCTGGAGCTGCAAACATTGAATGTAGAATGTGCCCGGGACAAAAACATCAAGCTGTTAAATTCTGCCCAGAGTGTGTTGAGTCATACTGCAAGACCCATACGTTTAGGCATGAGAAAGCAAGCTCTGGAGATAAGCACATTTTTGTAATCATTAACAGAGAACCTCGACTAGATATCTGTCTCTATCACAACATCCCTCTGGATATCTACTGTCAAACCGACCGGCAGTTGATCTGTTCTCGCTGCTTTAATGAAAGCCATAGATCCCATGATGCAGTTTCTGTCACACCAATAACTACAGAAAGACAAGAGCATAAAAGTTCTCACATGGAAACACAGCATGGAAAGCAGCACATATTCCACATGCATGGAAGGAGGAAACACAGAACAAGCAGACATGGTAGTGGACATAGTAGTGGACACAGATGCAGCTCCAGAAAGAGCTTGCATTTAAAAAGTGGTAATATAGAAAGTTGTCAGGACAATTGTGGCAGTAATATGAACTGTGGGCAAGTTATTGAAAAAGGGCATATGAAGAGAAAACATAAGTGTGGACATGGAAGCTGGCACATGAGCAGCAGACATGAGAGAAGTAAGCATCAATTGTAAAAAGCCCTAATAGTGTGAAATATGACATGTCTATAGAATGATATATAATGTCATACAAGCAAAATTTGCAGATAAAAATCAGTCGTGTAACTGCAAATGTTTTTATTGATGCATTTTTACTGATATCTATATATATGCAGCAACCATGTCAATAGAATGGTACACATTTTTACGAGTAATAATGATTGATTTATAAATCATGTATAATTCAAAAAAAATTATAAATGCTGGATTTTCTAATGACATTTCAAATCATAAATGTGGCAATATCCCCATGCAACCGTTAGGGGCCGCCACAACCTGAAAGCAGTCAGCTTGCCTCTACCCAATTTGGACTCCTGAGTTTGGACCCAACTTCTAGATTCCAAAGAGTATTAATTAGCCTCATTCCTGCACCTGATTTGAGTTTGTTCTGTGTGCTTTCTGTTGGTGATGTATTTAAGATCAGGGTTTTTTGTTGTTTTGGTGAAATTATTTTATAAGATTAATTTAAGTGTTTCTCTGCCTAGAATATAATACATTTAAAATCATTTGTATTGTGTTTGTTGCCAGTTTGTCCTGTTTTGATGAGATCTACAGGGGTTAGACAATGAAACTGAAACACCTGGTTGTAGGCCACAATAATTTATTAGTATGGTGTAGGGCCTTGTTTTTGCTTCTTTAAAAGATGTGAAAATAATGTTAATGTATAGTAAGCTTTAGCTATACTATATAAGAATAGATATTGTCACTTAGAGCTTTGCAAAAATGAAATACATTATAAAAATATGAAACCTAAATAAGATACATTTTTGCCCCAATGGGCATGCTGTATAGCAACAGTGGCAAGGAAGTGGCTGAGATGATAAGAGGAAGAATACCTTGAGCTGAGATTACGGTAATTAAATCTGTCTATATATAAAATATTGAGATATTAGATGACTTTTTAATATGGTTTCATCTGCAAGTTAAGTCTAGAGGGGTAAGCTGACCCGAGATGGAAGCAAAATAAGGCGTTCCCGCTGTGCACGAGATACAGCTGTTCAAGGCCATCGATGATATGGCCGTTCTGAACCGGGAATCTGCAGCTGATTAACTTTTCTATTGTCTGTAATTGGCTCCACACGGTCTGGACAAAAAAGAGCTGGTCTTAGCTGGATTGAGCTAGTGTAGAAGTGCAGGCTGAGATGAAGAGTTGGGTGAGCTATAAAATAGGAATGGACATTAAGCTTGGGCATTCCATTCTGGTCAATCTTTCAATCGGTAGAGAGAACCTGGGAATCCTCTCAAAGGTGGACTCACTCAGTTATCTGCACTTAGAACTGGGTCATAGAGATCTCTTAGCAAAGACTGAATTCTTTCTTTTGATTATTAAAATAGATTTTGTTTTTTTTATTTGTCTCACTGGTCTTTCTATTATTAAAATAATTATCCTAACACTTTAAATTTTGTTAAGCAAGTTAAGTTGGAATAAAGAAATAACTTAAGGATATTCAGACTACATAGTTCCTCACTCATACAGTCTCACTGGATGCAAAGCACAATATCATCAATATCATCTGGAAAATATCCAGGTGCTGATAGTGGGCAAGTGAGTCAGACCCACACTTTGAGACCCTCACTGTCAGAGCCTCGTTATAAAATCTGCATTCAGTTCAACTCTGGTGCTCTTTACAATAGAACATTGCCACAAAGCAACTTTACAGAATTTAAATACAGGATATTATCATGAAGCTTACAACCCAAATTCCAATGAAGTTGTAAAATACATCATATGGCGCACACACACAATCACACACTAGTGGGCAATTTAGAAACTCTAATAAACCTATCATGCATGTCTTTGGGATGCAGGACGAAACCGGAGTACCCAGAGAAATTTCCTGTGTCACCCCACCCAGGGCTCGAACTCGGGATCATCTTGCTGTAAGGCCACAGCACTATCCACTATGCCATTGTGCCACCCGTCATTATAGTATAATCAGGTATATAACACATTAACAACTCACACAATACAACACTTGCTGGCCTGTCAGGACTGTTGAACACGGTGGCTGTCTGAAGATATGTATTTATCTTCAAATGCAACTATATTTAACAAAGAACACAGTATCACATTATCACCAGTGGCAAGGTTACAATTAACGTGCAGCGGCCGCTCCGGATCCAATTGGTGTTTTGGTTTGAACCTTCAGTGTGATATACACTATATTTGCAAAAGTATTCGCTCACCTGCCTTGACTCACATATGAACTAATTCAAATAGTTCAATATGATGTCAGTCCACCCTTTGCAGCTATAACAGCTTTGACTTTTTTAGGAAGGCTGTCATCAAGGTTTAGGAGTGTGTTTACTTTTGACTTTTCCGTTTTATGGATTCATGGCTTAATGAAAGAAATTGTGACGCCGACATTTAACTAGACGGGTTAACCTCGTGTTTTCTGTGTCCTGCCTCAATAACTACTGCCCATTGCATTTTCACCTATCATCACAAAGTGCTTCGAGATGCTTGTTGAGATACACTGAAGTTCACATATTGTCGCCATTCAATGGATAGCGCCATTTTATCTTTTAGCTGGCACTCACCCACATGAAAAAATAAGGATTCATATGTTCAAATGCTGTTCATAGACCCCAGTCGAGTTTTTAACACAATCATTCCTCAGCACCTGATCAGGAAGCTGAATCTACTGGGCCTGAACACCTTTGCAACATCTGCAACTGGATCCTAGACTTCCTGACTGGAAGACCTCAGTCATTCTGGAACCCCCCAGGGCTGTGTGCTCAGTACATTTCTGTTTACCTTGCTGAATTTGCAACAATGCACAGCTCAAATCACATCAAGTTCGCTGATGACACGAATATGGTGCATACAGAGAGAAGGTACAATGACTGAAAGTACAAATGACTGTTGTAAAGTAAACAACCTGTCTCTGTATGTGGAAAAAAAATAGACATGGTTGTAGACTTAAAGAAGAATGAAGCATTATTACTGGCCATTGAACATGAACAGTTCCACTGTGGAGATAGTCAGGAGCACCAAATTCCTTGGTGTTTATCTGGCAGATGATCTCACCTGGTCCATCAACATCAGCACCAGGTGAGATCATCTGCCAGATGAACAACAAGGAAATTCGGTGTTCATCTAGCAGATGATCGCACCTAGTCCATCAACATCAGCACCATCGCGACAAAAGCACAGCAGAGTGTCTCTCCCCTCCATCACAGACATTTACAATACACGCTACACCCACAGAGCATTCAGAATTACGAGTGATCACACACCCTTTACACACACTCTTCAACCTTCTGCTGTCTGGAAAAGACACCGAAGCTTTCAGGCTCTCACATCCTCTGCAACATTTTTTTCCTCACAAGCTATCAGATTCCTCAACAATCAGAGTCTGAACTAAACCTACACACACACACACACATTCCACAAAAACATGGGACTTTGGACTCTTTTTCATACCACTTTATTCACATACTGAATGGCAATTATGTTTTGCTGCTAAAGGAGTGCATAAATGTTTACACCCTATTACCATCGTCACAATACAATGCACTTTATAAACAACTGTCCAATTAAAATAGCTAAACTGCAGTGACTCCCTTCCCCAGCCCCCTATATTTATTTGATTTGCATTGTATATTTATTGCGACCTTTCTTACGCTCTTGCACATTTGCAACTTAATGTTATGTGAATTGTTTTGTTGTACATTGGTCAAGGAGGAGCGTTGTTTCTTTCACTCTGTATAGAGTTGAAATGACAATAAAACCTACTGACCTTTGACCACTGTTAACATGCAGTTTGATTTTATATTATAGTGCATTTTGTCCATGTATATAAAGTCTTGTGTCTGTCTGCTGTATAATATTAACTAGTATCAGAATAACAGTATGTTTGTAATTTAATTTCCAGAGCTGCAAGCCTATTAGAAAAATATAAAATAAATACAGTAAATTACAGTATTTAATGTAACAGTAAAAACAGGAAGTGTTGTGTAACAGAACTATAGCTGGATGATTAAATTTTTCTAAATGAATAATTGCCCGTGCCAATCGACATAACGGCTGAAATACTGTACTTTTTAACACCAATTTACCTTTTTTCTAATGCAATGTAATGATCGTAGTAATACATTGTTTCAACCATAAACCAAACCATTCACCTGTCTGGTAACAATGCAATGTTGTTTATGTAAATAAAAAATAAGCACACAACCATGATTTTAATTATGCTCTTTTATTAGTCCTGGAAAACATGTAAGGCATAATGGTAACATCACACACACACAAGCGTTAAAATGAGCTCTACGGTCCTCTTGACCACTTGTGTGTCACACATGATCAAACCCAGAGTCAAGCACAAAAGCAGCGGCCCTTCGCAAGGTCTAAAATACACTAGAGAGAACACTGATGGAGAGAGTTGGAGGAAAAAACAAAAGAAAAACAGCCTGTCGCGTCTCTGACGTGTGTGGAAGAAAAAGATGATTGATAGAAATACAGCTTGAGAGGAGTGTGAATGTGGTTTGAAGCTATTTGGCAACTGCAATGTTGAGTCTTACATGGCAATATTTGGGGGTCTTGTTATATAAAAATGTCTAACTGATTCACGTAGAAATCTTAATTTGTACAAATCTGTTATAATAATGGGCACCACAACTAAGCTGGAGTAAAAAAGTCAGACAGAATCCTAAATGTATCATTCAGTAAGTACCCTGTTAACCAGCACATCTACTCATAGCTAACAATTCTAATATACAGTGATGCTAGGTTGTATTTAAGTTTGTAAGATAAAAACTGATAAATTTAAACCTCATAGGTCAAGAAACTCTGAAAAGCTATTTGGATAGGTTAGCCAGGGAATTAGGGTGGCCACTCTGGTAGTCATTCAGACATTAAGACACTAACACCTACAGTTAGCTCATTTTGTACCAAAAATATAAAAAGAGAAATAGAAATCATACCGCGTGCTAACAAACAAACATCATGAAGTCATGAAGCAGATGTTAAAACTATCGAGACAGATTTTCGACCTGGCCTGCAGAATTTTTGCTGTGCAGCCAGATGAAACCACAAAGGAGGAAATGGTGGAATCTACAGCTTGGATGTCAACCATCCTTCTTAGAGTGAGATGGAAAACGGGGTTGGACCGTGGGTTCTAGAACAATAATCCAGACCAAACAGTGCAGATGTGGTATGTTGGAACAAAAAACACTGATCATTTCATAATTTATTGGCAGCCAGTTTGACATCATTTGGCATATTTTATTGCATCATAAAATCTCTATTCCCTCAGATGTTCAAATCTGTACAGCTTGGTGTAACCTTTGTTGTAAAAGCTAACAGATTTAGCATTAGCTATGACAGATCTGCTCTTCTAAACAGAGCTGTTGTGCCAGAGAGTACAGTAAACATCAGTGTGTTTATTTGTGGAAGTATCCCAGTGCTTCTCAACAACTGGCACAGTGAGTCATATTCAGCGTTTGCATGGAGTAGTAAAAAAGCCAGGAGTTCTTAAGCACCGGTAAATTTCAGTGATGCGATCAACCACACACGACAGGACGACAGGTACGACATCGGTTTGAGATTTTCTTTATTTAGTTTTTTTTTTTCCCACCAGTCGGTTTAAAAGCAATCAGCAATGATTGGTGTCATTTTTTCTCTTTTGTCGTTTATAGCAAGTGGGGGCTGGAGTAAAGGCAAAAGCCTCAAGCACAGTTTGGCACAGAATCAGAATCCACAGAATGACATTCCTCACATTTGAACAGAAGTGCAGCAAAGCTTTTTAGAACCACTCAAACTCAATAGTAGGACTACACAGCAAAAACAACAAACAAAATAACAGTACAAAACAACAAAAGATAAGCAAATGTGGACAGACACCCTTCACTGGAGTGTCGGTCTGGGTCATGGCAGCCTAACTGGCAGCCTAACTGAAATACTTTTCACAACACAAGGAGAGAAACAAAGATACATAAGAAAAATAATAATTATAATAAACACGGAGTAGAATGATACCGAAACTGAACTTGCATAAGAATCCAGTTGCCGGTTCAATTTCAGAACACTGTCACTCTTTAAGCAAGGATGGCAGTGCCACACCCTTTACGGTGCATTTTGGGTAAACTCCCTGGAATGATTCACTGACTGAGATGAATGCTTGATTTTTCGAACTATTTTAGATAGTTAGAAGGTGTCATGGTGTACGGAACACATGTGGCTGTTTATTAAAGAAAGCATGGTGTGTGTATATGCTAACACTTAAAAAATTGGAGCAGACCCCTGAGGAACAATGGGCCTGGGAATGGAACTGCCATCCTTTTAAGTGCATCAAGGTCCACAAGCAGAGTGCAAATAATACCAAGCCAAACACAGGCCATTTACCAGATCAGGCAAAAGAGAAAGGCAGAGAAAAAAAGGATATATAGAGAAACAGAGGGTGGTTAGGGGTCTTACAAGTTGTATTTGTTAGAGATAAAACAGCAAGGAAGGGGATCAAGGAGCTAGCTTATATATGCTAGCTCATATGAGCAAAGGGAGGTAGAGACAGAAAAAAAAAAAAAAAAAACACTTTCATTTAAACTGACCTGAGGACAGAGACATACAACCACCTATGTACACAGCACACACACTCACAATCACACTGCAGTTTGCAAGAATCAGAGGCACAAAAACACTACAGATGTAAAGGTAACCAAGGGAGGAGTTAGTGGGTTTGATTGATGTGTTGGCTTGGAAGAGTGCCAGGTTATGGCCTCATGATTAGACTCTGACGGAGCAGTTGGTAGGGTTATTTATTTGCCAATCAGCACACAGAGATTAAATAATTAACTGAATAAAAGAAGCAGGAGGAAAACGTAAATGTAAAGTGTACGAGTGATTTGAATTTGTTGGCAGGGGCAAGCGTCATCAGTCAGAGCCCTGTTGCTATGCCAACTACCGAGGGTAAAAGGAGAGAGACAGAGAATCAGAAAAGTGCTGCTCTGGAAACAGGCCAGCGGTCATAAGGATCTGAGAGGAATGCTCAGGATAAGGTGGAATCCTAGAGGAGGCTCGGGAATAAAACACCATTCAGGGTTGTTCGAAAATTCTGACTGTTTCATTGTCTCTGCATTAATGCAATAACCCGTGAATATGTGAGTGTTTGTATGTCTGGTTGTGGAGCGAGATGTTTCACTAGTGCTAGTCTGTCGCCGAGTTCCTTAAGGCAGCATGCTTCATAATGATTTGATTCGCGAGATGGATAATATGACTATATGCATGAGCAGGCCACTACAGCGAAAACCATAGCTTAAGAATATAAAATCACAAGATATTCAACAACATTTTCTTAAGTTTGTGATTATGAACGCATGCATTCATAGAATATTCCTGTAGCACACCCAAATTCATTTCTGCTCCATGACTCTACATTCCTGTTAAAACCTGGATTGGTCATGATTTCTGAGAGATATTAATATCGGCACAATACTTTGTAGCCTATTTAGTTGACATGTTAAAGTAAAATTTTATAGAATACAAGAAATTTGGGCAAAACAGAGACCACACTAACTCCTCTTTTTTACCTTGGTGAATGATGTGGGCGGGCTCATTCTATGACCTCCATCAGGGGGTCTGGGCCACTAAGGAGATGAACAGATGTCACTGGGGAGATTTGTAGGGGTTTGGCATAAAGACGACAAGACATACGGAAAACTGCAGTCATGGCACCAAGACTTTTGCTCAACCCTGGCGTTTACCCATAATCCTTTGTAGGTATACAGTTATTAACCAAAAGCACTGAGAGTGCCAAATTTTAAGTGGTAGACTATGAATGTGCATGAGTAGTAGTAGAGTTTTGTAGTGGTGATGAAGATGAGGGGATGAAGGAGGGGAAAAGTGATTAAGTAGTGGGTTTGGCAGTGTAATACTGATCCAACATACCTCAAAAGGCACGCAGTTAAAGATAATTAACAGCACAGAACACATGAGGGGCATGAATACATGAATCATAAGAAAAATATAGTGGCATTATAGTGTGGTATATTCCAATTAGTGTGTTTGTATGTATGAGTGTGTGTGTGTGTGTGTGTGTGTTAGCAAGCAGCTTTTGCATTCTCAACTTCTATAAGGCTGGATTAAAAATGACAGATTTCAGTGCAAGATGATGATTTAAGGCCAGAGTAATTGCCTGGGGTTGAGCAGAGGAGCTGGACTACGCTGTACTTCTGCAACACCACATACACACAAACACACACACACAAACACACTCAAATCACCTACTCCCAAGAAAAAACTCTTCACAGCCACCAACTTCCTAGCCTAGCTTCTGCCCAACTCTCAATTCTCCTCTTTCTTAGCCTCTTCCTTCTTTTCTTCCACTTTCTTCTCTTCTACTTTCTTCTCCTCACTTTTCTTCTCATCCTTCTTGGACTCCTCTTTCTTCTTGTCATCCTTCTTGGCCTCATCCTTCTTCTTGTCTTCCTTCTTTTTGTCCTCTTTCTTCTTGTCCTCCTTTTTCTCGTCTTTCTTGGCTTCTTCCTTCTTTGGCTCCTCCTTCATGGGCTCAGTGATGAGAATGATTTTTCCGATATTGGCCCGTTCGTGCATCTTGCGCATGGCATCACCAACCTGCTCAGTGCAAGAAATAGGGAGGGAGAGAGAGAAACACAATAATTGAGGAGGGGGTAAAGAAAGAAAGAGCAAGTTATAGATTAAACTGGTGAGGTAAGAAGTGACTCAACTGTGCATGATCACATCATTACAAAATCAAGGAAAGATGAAAATGAAAGAGACGACACAGAAGAAAACAAGCTACTTAATGTTAGATGCAACAGAAAGCTGCATAATGCACAGTCATTGCTCTCTACTCATGTCTCTGGCTTTTCTCTTCTTGTTCTAGCCATTCATCTCTCCCTCACCACACAACACCCAGCAACCTAAACCATGGCAACAGAGAGGCGTCTCTAAGCAACTGAACCTGACTGTTATGACAAACTAATACTACACATATAAGAGAGTGGGAGGCTTTCTAGCAATTTTTATTTACAAAAAAAACCTCAGAAGAATTTCTTACTATTATCAACTGTTGTTGAGAGCCAGATTTACAAACATACATTAATTTAATAGAATCCATTTAATTGGTCACATTAATAATGGGATACATATGATTTATATCTCATATCAGCATTCAACACACACACAAGGTATGTATTTTCACCCCCCTGTTGAATTGGGCCCCCTTAAACAGTATGAGAAGAAAATAGTTTCTAACATGGGCTTTAAAATGGACAGTGATTTTAAATTGGATCCCCAGATTGGTGCAGTAGTGAGGTCCTGCTTTTACCACTTAGTGATAATTATATCTGTATAATTGTACTTTACAAGTCAGTGTATTTCTAGTGCCGGTCCCAAGCCCGGGTAAATGGTGAGGGTTGGGTAGGAAGAGCATCAATCGTAAAACATTTGCCAAACAAATAATGCGAGTTCTTCAATGATAATTGACTCGCTGTGGCAACCCCTGATGAACGGAGAGGCCGAAAGACAAAGAGAAGAATTAGAACCCTGACAAAGATATCATATTTAGAGGTGCACATTTGGTCATTAGAGAGAGTTAGTGAGAATAATAGCACTACTGTGCTAAGGGAAAGTCTGGATGCCTTAGGTAGAGATAGAAGTTCCTCCTCTCTGGCATTAGAGCCCTCACAGCAGGGCACATGTGCGACAACCCGGCAGCATACTTGCAAAGCCAATGCTGAGGCTTGCCTACGAGAACACTACTCCTCTCCGATTCACGTGTCCAACAGGTTTTCCATCCTCAGCGATACGCCCACTGAAAAACCTGAAAGAGCTCTGGTTATAGAAGACTCTATAATGAGGCATATGAAGGTAGCTAGGCTTTTAGGGGCAACAGCAGCATTAGTACAGTGTTAACTGGGAGCCAGACAGAGCAGGTACTCCTTAGATTCTAGGCAAGCACAGGTTATCCAAGAAAGTTTTTTATACAGGAGCTAATGAAATACGCCTTCCGCAGTCAGAGGTTACTCAAGAGTAACATTATAGAGGTGTGTTAATTAGAGAAGGCGATGTCCAATAATATAATCTGCTCTGTAACTTACAGCATTTTATGGTCACTGAACTGCTAGAGGTCCAAGTGGTGCTCAGAAAACCATGTAGGCTTCATAGATAGAGTAATTTTGAAGTTAGGACTGGCCTGTTAGGGAGGGACCGTATCATAGCATAGGGCTAGTTAAACCATGACAATACAGAGCCAAGGCCAGGTAGCAGACAAACAGGCTATTCCAACTGCCTGCTAGCTGCTTAGAATTGTCACCTAGGTTTCACCATATTGAGACAGTGTCTGTGCCCTGGGCTAAACCAAAATAGAGAAACTTGAAAAAATATAGAAATATACAAGCTTAAGCTCAGAGGGGATCAAGACTTTTCAATTGCGGCTCCGAAATTATGGAACAAACTGCCCCTATATACTTGAGAGGCTTCTTCATTGTCCACTTTTAAAACTAATCTTGAAACTCATTTTTATTCTCTGGCTTTTAATTTAACTTGATTTTACCTGGGATCTTATTGGTTTATGATTTTATTTGTTTTACTGATTTATTGCTTATATTGTTTTATTGGTATATTGTTTTGTGTTTTATATTTTTGTTTTATATCTACATTGTACAGCATTTTGTTGCAGCCTCAGTTGTTGTTTTTAAAGTGCTGTATAAATAAAATTAAGTCAAATTAATGTACATAGAGTATATCTAGCCAATAAAGAAGGGATGCACCCATACCACTCTTTGTCAGACCAAGTATATACATATACATACATGAGAGATACAGAGTACCAATACCAGTATAATAATAAACTCACATGCACTTTATTATATACACCTGTTCAATTACTTGTCAACACAAATATCTCATCAGACAATCACATGGTAGCGACTATTATATATGCTATTAGGCATTTAGCGCTGTTTGCTGAAATTCAAATCTAGCATCAAAATTGAGAAGGTGATTTAAGTAGCATGATTGCTGGTGCCAAATGAAAACTATTCTGATCTACTGTGATTTTTAGACACACAACCATCTGTAAGGTTTTCAGAGAATGGTCTAAAAAAGAGAAAATGGCCAGTGAGCAGCAGCTGAGTGGATGAAAATGTCTTGTTAACGCAGAATGCCATCTCTTGTGAAAGCATGACACAAAAAATTAAATTAAGGCAGTTCTGAAGGCAAACGAGGGGTCCAAACTGTATTCTTTTGCTCACTGCATGTTCTAATTTTTACCCCTGTTATATCAACATTCAGAATTTTTCAATGCAAATAATTGTATATACTCCATGTTATAAATATGAGAATATAATAATTAATTTACTTGTATAAAGTCATAGTATTATAAGCAAACTGCAGGAATGCCGTATTTGTTAGTATTACACACCTTTCCTTGAATTTTCTCTGTATACAATCTGTCTGATTATGGATTCAACATAAACAACTGTTCTGAAATATCCTGATAAGTTGTGAAAATATGTCCATTCACACCGTTTGATTAATCCCGACTCACAAATACCTGCCCATCTTAAACATTCTCATACTTTGCCACACACAGATATGTAATATTGAAATATTTTCATTAGTAAATAAAAACTAGTCTCTATTCGTTGCATAATTTTGTTTGATTTGGTTCTCTTTATATCTATTTTAGGTCAAATACAGGACATGCAGAAATACAGAAAATTATTATATACATTTTGTAATTTAGTTTTATTTTAGAAATTCACAGATTTTTAATCTGTATAATCTGTTACTATATATGTGCCCAATTCAGTTGGTGACTCCTGGTTTGGAACCATAGGCAGATTATCAAGAACAAGTCTATTTTTTATAAACTATTTTTATAAAATCACCTAGTTTTACTGCCACAATGTCAGTATGTCAGTCCCATACCAATGTCAGTCTGACCATCTCCTTACCAAACATAATTCAAGGTCTCCATAGCAACAGACGAAAAGGGTGTTGACTGAATAAGTAGACTGCATGGTTCATAGAGGATAAGGGGTCTAGTAGAGATTAGCTTCGATTAATATAAACCATTATACAGTACATAACCCTTAGAATTGTACTGTTATCACCCCAGAGTTGATTTCTAATAATAGCACATGTGCATTATTCTGTATATAATGCATATTATATGATATGCTAATATATTATATATTCTGTATACAATTTGTCAGCAATAAAATGTTTTGTGGAGTTTGCATGTTTCCCCTAAACTAGGATTAAGCTGGTATAGAAAATGAATGAATATATAATAATTAAAATTTAAATAATTATTTATAAAGGAACCACTACTGTGAAACACACACACCTGCTCAAGGTGGTAGGTGGAGTCAATGTGAGGTTTGATCTTGCCCTGCAGGTAGAGCTCCAGCAAGCTTTTCATGACCTCTACGATAAGATCGGATTCCAGGTACGCCAGGTTGAAGCCACAGACGGCGCGGTTACTCTGGCACAGACTCAGGCTGTGAATGGAGAACTGCTGGTACCAGGTTTTAGCCACGGCAAACAGGTTCTTCTTCTGACCAGACAACATGTTGGAGGCACCTGTGGACAGCAGGACCATCAGAAATGGTAATTCATCACAAAGAAACCATGACAGGATCATTCACGATGATGCACAATTGCACCTCCTGGGGATAATTTCTGTATGCTAAACATGAGTTTGAGAGCACAAAAAAAGCAAAGTGCTTAACCTCTAAATCCCCCATGCTAAAAGCAAGATCCATAAGCCAAATCTGGCCCACCTCCTCATTTCTTTTTGTGTCTCTTGAGAGCTTACCTTTTTTATTGTTATACATGTCATGTTTGGGATCTAAAAATGCATCCCAATTTATTACCTGCATTTAACCAGTGGATGGCAGTGTCTTGAAATCTTTCCTTTTTTTTTATTTTGATCACCCATTATTGATCCCCAGAGGGAAATAAGGAACAAATCTGTATTTTATGGGATGGTTGGTGAATATCATTGTATGTATCGATATAAATGGCCCACCCTTTAGTGTACAATTTAACACAGAAGGCAAATTTTGTTGGAAGACTTGTTTCAATGTATTTCAATACTTACAGTATTATTAGTTACTGTAGTTGTAGTATAGGCACTAACAATTATCAGTTTAAATTATTTATGTTAAAACACAGCACATTTGTGTATGCATTGACATGTGAATGGGTTTTCTGAAAGTTGATTAAAATTAATTCTACAGATAGTCTTGGATTCACTCTACATTCAGGTTCCAATAACATTTTAAATGTCTCAGCCACAAAACAGACAAATCAAGTACAAAATTATATCTGGATATATTTGGTATGTCTGGTTAAATTAAGTGCTGGGTAAATGAGCAAGAAGAATCCTGAAAATACAGAGCTTTCAAGTAAGTACAAAAAATTATATACAGCTTTCATAATTGTGTTGCTTTTATGCCTAATTTGGAAAGTGGATTATTTGCATGAACTGATCACTATGGCCTTTGTGTGTATGCGTATTACTAAAAGAATCTTGGGGTCTGAATGTTCTGGATGCATCTTTAATAAGATCTTGTTTGTGGTGGGTTTCTGTCTGACTGAGGCACTGTTCCTTGCTTCCCTGCAAGTCCTTTTCATTTAGTGATGCATTATATGCCAATTTTCCAATGTGTCTCAGCACTGTCTGTCTGCAGTGTTATAGCCTGTAACCCTAAGTTTTTTCGCCATCTTCTTGCCTGGTAACAGCTCTGTTTTTATGTCAGTCAGCACTTTTTCATTAGACATCCTTCCTTTTAACAGCCTTGAGCAATTATTTATTTCGGGTTCTTTAAAAATGCCCCCCTCATTCATCTTATTTTTGCTCCCTGCACTCAGACATGTATAGTGATGCACACAAAGTGGGATCTGAGCCGGCCTGAGATTTGTACGTGTCCTAGTCTGCTACATTCGGACACAGGCTGGGTTTGTGGCAGATAAAGTCTTTATTGTTCCACTTGGCTGCTATGATGTTGATAAGCCCAAGCAGGAGGAGGGGAGAGAGATTGAGATTTAAAAAAGAGCAAAAAGGAAAGTGTGAAAGAGAGAGAGAGAGATGGCAGTAGAGGGACAGAAGAGTGCTGTATCAGGGGCATCAAGTTTCTAAACATGAGGTGGTGATGACTGTGTGCTGTTCGAGCATGCTTATCCTACACAATCAGCTGAATCCTACATACTGCATTAACACTGCATGTTCTAATTTTTACCCGTTATATCAACATTCAGAATTTTTCAATGCAAATATCAGCTTCATTTCACTTAAGCTATTTCAGTCAAATTTAGAAGTTTGTGTCAGAATTTATAACCACACGCACAAAGTGATGAGTGATGGGTCAACTATGGCGATACATTTTATGTAGCCAAAATTAAGGCTGCCCAATGTGAACAAAACAGCAATTTTCCTACTACACATTGTGTGTATATATATTAGGTGTTCCACAACTGTGTAATTATGCAAGACATATTTGTGAAGTGATTAATAGTTCGGCTGATTATTACTACTAGTTTAAAAGTTGTGACGACATGTAAAAACAAATAAAAACAGAATATGATTTGCAAACACTTTTAATCCATATTCAATTTGATACACTACAAAGACAAGATATTTAATGTCTAAACTGATAACTTTGTTTTTTGCGAATATTCACTAAATTTCAATTTGATGCCTGCAACACATTCCAAAAGAGTTGGGAGAGAGGCATGTTTACCACTGTTACATCACCTTTCCTTTTACCAACACTCAATAAGCGTTTGGGAACCTGGACACTAAATGTAGAATTCTCTCATTCTTGCTTACAACTTCAGTTGTTTAACAGACCGTGTTGTTGCATTTGTGCATAATGTGGCTTGGCATTGTCTTGTTGAAATAATCAGAATGCCCCAGAAAAAGATTTTGTAGCAGCATATGTTGCTGTAAAACCTGTATGTATGTTTCAGCATTAATGGTGCTTTCACAGATGTGCAAGATACACACCCCATAACATCAAAATGCTCTCTTTTGAACTTTGCGCTGATAATCCAGACAGTCCTTTTCCTCTTTGGCCCAGAGGACAAGACATTCATGATTTGCAAAATCAATTAAAAATTTGGACTTGCCAGATCACGGAACACTTTCACTTTGCATTAGGCCATCTCAGATGAGCTTGGGCCCAGAGAAGCCGGCGGCGTGTGTTATATATTGCTTTCACTTTGCATAGTAGAGTTTTAACTTGCACTTGGAGATGGTTTGCTTTCTGTTATTTTTGACATTAATAGCCATTTTGACGACAGGAACAAGGTCATTATCATACACACAAGTTTCACATCTTATACTCAAGTCAAGTTATTGACAACTTAGCATTTCCAATTTACCTAGAGTACATGTCTTTGGACTGTAGATGAATGAATCCCTAAATTCCTTGCAATTTCCTGTTCATAAACTGTTGAAGTATTTGCTCACACAGTTGTTCACAAAATGGTGAACCTCGCCCGGGCTTTCCGGGGTGATCAATTTAGACTCAATTATGACAGTCACCTGTTTTCAATTAACCCGATCAATGTTCCAACCGGGTCTTTATTAAGCAATCCTACACTTCACTTCTCAACATCTCTGCTCCTGTTCCAACTCTTTTAAAATGTGTACTAGCCATCAAATTCAATAATAAATAAATGCATATTTGTAATAAACAATAAAATGTATCAGTTTGAACATCATCTTTTTTTTGTATTAAATATAGGTTGAAACGATTCGCAAAACATCTTATTCTCTTATTATATTTACAGAATGTCCCAACTTTTTTGAAATTTGGGTTGTAGATTCCAAAATGTAAATATACACTTAGCAATTAGTGGGATAAGAACACCTGGTCAAGAACAGGTTGATCTACCTTTTAATTAATTAATTACAGTCATCAGAGACTCCATAAAGTGCTGAAAGTCCTCCTTACTCCAAGTCGACATGTCACCTGCAATAGCTCCAATGAAGTTGGGACGTTGTTTAAAGCATAGATAAACACAGAATATGATGGGCAAATAATTGTCAACCCATATTCAATAGAATACACTACAAATACAAGATATTTAAGGTTCAAACAGTTAAACATGTGTTTTGCAAATATTCGCTCATTTTGAATTTGATGCCTGCAACACATTCCAAAAGGGTTGGGACAGGGGAAAGTTTACAACTGTGTTTCATTATATTTACTTTTAACAACACTCAATAAGTGGTTGTGAAGTAAGGACACCAATTGTTAAAGCTTTCCAAATAACCTATTAACTTGTGGAAACATCTTTAAAACGGCTGTATTGTGAGTACTTTCCCAGTCTTTTCTTGCCCTTTTCCCAACTCTTTTGGAACATATTGCAGGCATCCAATTTAAAAAATGAGTGAACATTTGGAAAGAGGGATAAAGTTTTTGTTTGAACATTCAATATCTTGTCTTTGTAATGTATTCAATTAAATACGTTTTGTAAAGGATTTGCATCATAATATTTTATTTTTATTTATGTTTTAAATAATGTCCCAACTTCATTGGAATTGGAGTTTACGGGAAAAAACTAGGGGCTTTAGAATCGATGACGCAGACACCCTCATTTGCGTGCTGAACGAGTTGTTCATATCAGGCATGACATTCCTTCAAGGACCCGTTATGTTATCATGTGACCATTTTACAGACAAAAAACAGACTCGAACTTAATAACAAGCATTGCTGACCTTGTTGTCTTTGCTAGCCACATTTGTGCAGTTAAAATCTGCCAGTTATAATGCTATAATTGTTGACATTCACAGGATGCAAGCAATTACTTGAGCGATTTGCAACAACACCAGTGTCCAGTGGCATCCTGTTTACATGTCAGCATGCTTCTGCCAAGTTCACTTGAACAGTTATGTGATATATGCTTTCAGGTCTGTTAGAATAGATTTATACAGCTATCTAATCAATAAGTAATAGCATGGTTAAAGTATCACACACAATGCCAATGCTACACCACCTCAATGTTAGCAGTACAGATTTTTAAATACTTTTCAAGAAATCTGATTTTACGATTGAACATTTAAAGAAAAAAAAAAAAAACAAGCCACATTACTGATAATGGAATTGGATTGTAAACTGTGTCCCTTATTTCTCACCGTAGCTGATGACTCTGCCCATTGGCTTCAACAGGTTGTAGCCTTTCTGAGTGTCAGACCCACCCAGAGGATCCAAGACAATGTCCACTCCTAAAAAAAAAAACACAGATTTTTGTATTGTAGAATAATATCCCAATTATTCATGAACACAGTTTCTTTATCTTGTTTACAATGAGGAGACTTTTCCGCTTTCCTGATGAGATAGAGAGTATAAATCAGTCTGTGAGTTTAAAAATATTCACACACACCAACACACACACACACGGAAACGTGACAATAAAGGGTTAAAATAACTTTAGACACCAGTTGCAAACAATAAAAGTTAAACCTGCTATACTAGTATAAAAGTTATACTAAACCCGCTTAGTATATCCCACTTAATGGGGAAAAGAAGCAGAAGTATTTCCAGTGCCAAGTGTAAAACTATTGAAAGTCTCTAGCCATTATGATCTTGTCATTGAGATTAAGCCCGACAAACATTGTTTATTATTCTGAAAACCTGAAAGCAGTTCTGTTTTGAATATTTCAGTCATGAGGAACAAATGTACCTATTACTACATAAATAGTAAAATATAACCAATTTAAGCAGCAGTTTGATATTGAACAAAGAAAGCTTACAAAACAATCAATAATCTGTAAGCTGGATTTAATTTTGGAGACGTATATCAGTGGGTCAGCATACATTTTTTTTACCTGATCCTAATGAGTAGATTAAACCCTATATTTAAGACAGTTCTAAACTGTTAGCACTTGTCTATCCGCGGCTATGAAATGTTAGTATAGGTTAGTATTTCCTTTGGGACAATGTAGACAAGTAGCTTATTAGTATTAATTATTAATAATGTTACGCATTGGAACTTGATACATTTTCTATTCTGCCACAGATGAGGCTAAATGGGCCAACAGTACTATCAGAACCATATTATTTTAAAATGCAGTGTTTCTTTCCCTTCACATCCTTTCGATGCCTATAACACCAATTAAAATCAAAATGATATATTTGGATCATATATTCAAAAACCAGAATTTAAATAAAATAAAAAAATAAAATAAAACCAGACAACCACTTACACCATCCTATTGATGGACAACAGCTAATTCTAATTTTACTTTAGAATTATATACTAATCCTAAAGGTTCATATATTTGATCATTTTCCTCAATAAATAATTAACTGAGTCTAAACTTTTTTGTCTCATGCATTTCATTTAATTCTTTTTACGTCTAGACTTGGGACATTTTCTAATAAGTTCAAAGGTCAGATCTATGCAGAAATATTAAGCAAAAGTATTAATGTAAGCTTATTTTTATCTTTAGCTTGATCTAGTTATTTGCCACTATTCTTGCACACAGCCCAATTGGTTTCTCAGCGAGCAAATCGGGGGTTAGGTGTCTTGCCTAAGGCCAATACAGCCATATTCGACTTGGCAGTACTGGGAATGAAACCGGGGCACTTATTTTATTTTATTTTTTTTGTTAAAATACTTTTTCACTTTAGTTAAAGGTTGCCAACTTTCATAAATAGCAATAGGGAACACTCTGGGTATTACTTAGGAATGTGTTAGTTCTTAAAAGCTATGGGTGTTTAGGTAATTTCATAGTGGATTATAACAAATATCTAGACAATGTGACAAAGTTTATATAGTGATACTAGTTAGTATCGACTTGTGATTAGCAAAGTTCACATATAATTGCAGAGCTTATACTCATACGTAGTTCCGTCCATACAATCTGAGGAAACATACGTCTTGTAAGTGAACAGTATAATTTTGTATTTATGTTAAGAATTAGTAATAAGAATTTTTTAATATTATTCTATTTTTATTTGTACGTTAATTTTACAGATTTCATAAAGACCAATCCTGCCAGTAAAGTGTTTATTGAAGTGCATTATTGGATGAGTCTTTATTTGTTAACTGACTAAATTATTCCCAAAATTATTGATGACAGATCACTATGATTTTCTCCCAAATGTTTGCTGTATGATATCACAAATCTTCCTGTCACTCACAGAAAACGTCTGCCAGTTCGAAAAAGACAGATGGTGCACTTGGGCCTTATACTTGTGGTCTCTTATGCATTGTACCACCCCTTTCTGTATGTCCCACGTTACTCTCGGTGGGTTGTCATTTTTAATTATGTGCCTTTTTGAGGTGTGTTGAAGCGACACAGAGCAAAACACAAAACAGTTTAGTTTCCAAACTATAAGAAATGATTCTGTATTTTATGGGACAGTTGGCAACCCTAACTAATCCAACAAGAAATCCAAGATTTCTTTAAATTGAAATTACATTATAAATTACACGTTCTGGTCACTGATGTTGGGCTAAACCCCATTACCTTTAAGAAAACAACGAAAAGGTTTAGAATATACAATCATCGCTTAACTATTCCTTTAGGGAGAATAAGAATAATAAGCTTTTATAAATTGAACAATTAAGTGATCTAAATGGAAATGCTAACATTCATCCCTGCAGCTCAAAGTGTAAGCCAACTGTTACATTTAAGTCTTATTTAAGTTTGAATTCAAATTTCTTTGCATTCACCTTTAGGGTTGATCTTGCGGACCTCCTCTACATAGTCCCGTGTGCGGTAGTCAATTGGGTGTGAAACTCCTCCCTCGCTGATGACCTCATGCTTACTCGCAGAGGCAGTTCCAAAGATAGTGACATCCTTCACCGTCTTACAGAGCTGAGTGGCAGCGATCCCAACCCCTCCTGTCGTAAGAAACATACATTATATTTATTTTCCAAAAAAGGCAAGCAATAAATATATTAAATATATAACAGACTTTATAACCCTACATTTATATACAGTATAAATAAAATGAGAGGAGTGTGTTTAATACAACTAAGAAAAAGCTTAATTCTCATAATAGCATCTCCTTATATACAGCTACTGGGAGCACTGCACATTCAACTGTAACTTTATAAACTGAAAATTAAGAAATAATATTTGCGGTGCAACATTCTATGGAATGTACTGAATTTAAACCACAATCTCTACCAGGACCACCATGGTCACTGGAAAATGAAATGTGCGCATCATGAACGAGGCTGGAAAGATGGCAAAATTAGCCACGGAGATGCGGCACTGTAACCTCTCCATGCTGATTCCGGACAGAAGAGACTAGCCACAGGAGAGCACAAATAGGCAAACGCACAGTTGAAAAAGAAAGAGGGGGGAAATACCAGGTGCAGAGACATCGAGTTGGACACCAAGAGGCTTGGCCATACTTTTGGGCAGATGGAAAGACTAGCTTAGGATCGAGATACCTGGAGGACACTTTTAGGTGGCCAAGTGAAACACACTAAAGACTGTATAACATGGTGCTGGAAGCATAATGGTTTGGTGATGTTCCTCATACTCTGCATTCAGGCACATTTATCGCATACAAAGCACCATTATTTTCAGTTCATACTTTAAATATTTGAAATTGTAAATGAATATTCAGACACTGATTTTACTGAATAGTCGATTATATTTTTTTTCTTAATTTTCAGTTTAAAAATTGAAATTTTTCATTTGGAAATGAATTTGCATTGCTCCCAATTACTTTGTGCTTATTGAAAGACATTCTGTTACAAGGATTAAGCTTTTAAACACACTGCTATTAATTTAAACACAACATATGCCAAGGTTAAGAACATAAACTTCTGATCATCCTAGACAGGACATCAAGCTAATTCTGAAGAACACCAACCAAGGCTAAGTGTTTAAAAAGTGATGCAAAAGAAAAATGCCTATACATGAAAGAACCTCACAAGGAAATGTTCCATTAACGGTCCAAAAAGAACGTCACTAAAGTTCTCCAACTGAGAGTGATCCAATTAGATCATACCAGAATGATCAATCTAAAAAGATTCTTAATAGAACCTTAAAATAGCTTTTTATTTAAGAAGGTTTCAAATAAAACCTCAAACTTAGATCGATTAGGTCGATTTCTGGAAGCGTTATACACCGATATTTAAATCCTTTGTTCACATCAGTCATGAAAACCTTTCTCTGCTGTTGGGTGTCTAAGCTGAATATCTAACCACAGATCTTTGTTACTTACGTCTTCCAATACCAAGTCAAGTGAGCATCAGTTTAGTGATAAAATTTCTCATACACATACAAAAACACACAGTATATATGTATATACATATACACACACACACGTATGTATCCATATAAATTTTAATGTATTTCAAAGGCAGAAGTAATATCTGGTATGCTGAAGGCATCCTTGCCCACATCACAACTACAGGAGCTGGTGTCTCCTACTGAGAAAGATGCATAGGAATACAACATGCTGAACATGCAAGCGCGTTTGTACAAGATACAGTGCAGCAGGAACTGTGAGAATTCAGGGTCAAAAAAAGATGTAATGTACATACTTAAAGATCTTGGATGACCTAAACATCAGTTAAGTTGAGAGGTTTTGCAAAGAATGTGAGAAACCTTATAAATACACACACGTGTCATAATACTGCAAATGAAATTAAGAAACATTTTTACAGTGAAATAGTATAATAGGAAAAAGATGGCCTTTGATTGGCTGCTTCTTGGATGCATTTGCATACATTTGAATTTTGTGGCACCAAGTTGCCACAAGTTTGTTGCCTGGTGACTTTCCATGCCTCGCAGCATATCCCAGCTAACATTGTAATATGATAATGTCTGGATGCTTTGCTGTTAGCATGCAGAACAGTGCCTGTATCTGTACAAATGAGTAAAATATCAGTATAAAATAACGCTACTTCCTAATATTTCACTAACAAACCTAAAACTAAGCACTAATTTGTTTTAGACAACATTAAAATGTACAAGACAATGTTATCAGGAAAGACAGGTGCAGGTGATGATGCATTCTTAAAGATCACTGCAAACAAAAATGGCAACACTTATTCAATGCTAGTATTAGAACACATGAACACGCTTATAGTAAGGCAGCATACCATACATAGCAGAAAAAAGTAAAAATAAATGAATTTGAAAGGTATTTAGCCTTGACTTAGAAGCATAGAAAGAGCACAAATTCTTGTAATTCATTCAACATTCATCTGCAATGCAAAATAAATGCCAAATCAGCCTTTTTGAATAAACTAACAACTCGACTACGAGAGACTGCTGATTTGTGTCATTTTAAAGAAAAACCGTAAACACTTCAGTGAATCATTTGCATGATGTAAAAAGTAAAGCATGATCCATCCACTGCAGTGAGAATGTTATACTTTTATAAAACAGCCATAACCCATTTTTCTTTGCTTGTCTGTGTGCAAGTGTGTGTAGATAGAACTAAAAAGACTACCATGTATTTACTCATTTCACATTCAGGCTCTCTGGGGTAAATTTAGTATTTCTGTTACTAGTGAATCTGTAATGTCTGTATACCATACATCCACACACACCTGCATGCACAGGTATTCTTATGCATGCACACTTATACTCCTGAAAGCTTTCCTATGGCAGTTATTAATGCAGATATGTAATGCCAACACTAACATCTGTAATAAAAGTTCTACGGTTAAGGCTCATTGCTTCATCAAAAATACATATTGGAATCAGCAAAATGTTCAGACAATTACAAAAATTAGATTTTAATAACCTTGACGGATAGTATTTAGCCAAAACAAAGATATAAAAACATGTTTACACTCGCACACTCTGCTCTACAGAAACCTGCTGTCACTCATGCACTGACTCTGCGTGTGTGCATCGTTTGTACTTATGTATGAATGCATGCATTTCCACGTGTGTATACCATTTTTATATCACCACAAGGACAAAATATCCTCATAAAGACAGTAATCTTATATAACCTTGTGGGGGATATTATGTTGGCCCCCATTAGGAAAGTGGATTTTTATTTTAGTTTTAAACAAAAAAAAAAAAAAAGAAACTGAGCCAAAACTTTTAGTTTTTTTTTATACTGTTGTTAAGGTCAGAGTGAATTAGCTACATAACTAATTGTGTCAATGGAACGTCCTTACCAGTATAGCAATACAAATGTGGGTGTCTGAACAGAAAATCTAACCCGTGACTTCAGAGCCCTAATCACAAGACCAGTAGAAAAAAAGTGCTAAGACGATCTCTTTCTCTACAGCCAAATTCTGAATCTGTGAATACGATTATTTTTTCCATGCAGCCCTGCAGGCACTCTGACATAGAAAACTATGCACCATTAGCAAAAAAAGGAACAGAAAGACCAAGAGAAAAGAAGAAGAAAAAAAAAAGTAAAGAATGATGAGGA
>JAOUQT010000022.1:13203217-13224758 GCA_025769995.1 Xyliphius kryptos
GCCTCCTTTTGTGGCCAATACAGCGTCAATTCGTCTTGGGAATGACACATACAAGTCTTGCACAGTGGTCAGAGGGAAGCCATTTTTCTTGCAGGATAGTGGCCAGGTCACTACATGATGCTGGTGGAGGAAAATGTTTCCTGACTTGCTCCTCCAAAACCCACAGTCGCTCTTAATACATCACAAAGACTTGCTGTCTTGGTCACAGATGCGCCAGCAATACATGCACCAACAATTTGACCTCTTTTGAACCTTCACACTCTGCTCTTACTGGTGCAATGTGCAATTAATGAAGATTGGCCACCAGGCTTGTCCAATCTAGACATGAATCCTCCCACACTAAAATGACAGCTGTTTCAGTTTCATTGTCTAACCCCTGTATAATCACCACAATATGCTTTTTATGTGTAGTATAAATCTAAACATACAGTATGTGCACTGCAAGGTATGGTTTGATATAAACAGTCTTAGTTATTTTACAGTTTAATCAGCATTAAGTAATATGACACTCTTGTGATGAAAAATTGATATTTTCTGCTGACTATTACTGTAGAAATAATAAAGTACACTAGAGATTTCTTCATTTATTAAAAGAATATTCATTTGTCATCCAAATATTAGGATGTCAGGAAATATAATTTTACATGGCAAGACATTGGGTAGTAAATTGCTAGATGTGTTTGCTTTGGACAATAATCAAATAGGTGAATACTACATAAATAATACACTCTACATGCCTATTTGTCATAAAATGCTCAAAAGTGCAAAACATTCATATATGAAATCATATCAATTATAGATTTGAGTGTTGAGTGCTACTCGATCCAAATTATGGTGTTTAAAGTTGAAAAAAGTTTTTATACCAAGAGACCAGTATAATCTTTCAAACTTTGATCGCAAGTCTACCCAGCCACATGAATCTGTTTCTATTTATTAGATTTTTTGATGCAGTTCATAATTTAATTTGATTTAAAGATATTTGTGTAAATATTCATGCATTATAGAACCCGCATTTGATTCCCGGATGGGACAACATTTCTGTGTGGAGTCTGCATGTTCTCCCTGTGTTCGCATGGGTTTTCCCCGGGTGCTCCAGTTCCCTCCCGCACTCCAAATACATGCATGCTAGGTTAATTGGTGTCTTTAAAGTGGACCTTATTAAGTGAATGTGTGTGACTGTCTGTGCGTGTGCCCTCGATGGATTAGTTTGTTTCCGCCCTTGTGCCCAGATTTGCCTGGATGGCCTGTGCCCCTGTGTGGATTAAGTGGAAGAAAATGAATGAATGCATTACCTTTCTTGCAGGTGTGCTGGGCATCATGCTGTAGCCGCAGCTGATTCAGGTCAAATGAATAACAGTAGTTTCTAAAAGGAACCCAGGACCAGTCTCCGACTGTCTGAAGGCAGTGACCCGGGTACATCCACCTGTGATCTACTGCTCGCTCTGACAAAGAAAATGATATCACAAATATAAAAGATCAGTGTTTTTAGTGCTAAACTTGATTAATAAACTATAATCCTAATGTGTGTTCATGTCATATCAGAAATTCAGTAATTACTGAATTAACGTGACACTCAGAGCTGGTCGCTTATTCAGTAGAAATAAACATATGGCTTTAATGGCTTTTAGACAGACAGCAATATTATGGCATAACTTGAAAAGAATGAAATACAAGAAACAACAAATTCCACCATTTTTTAGTTAACAAAGATGAAGCATAAGTAGAGTGAGCTATTTGGGATGTCCCCTAGCAACAGTGTACAAACAGAATAGAAACAAACTTCCAATGCCCAGGGTCATGTCCACAGTGGGCAGAAGTGGACAGTGAAACCCCCCAGCAATAAGTCCTGCCCATCACGAAAAATTATTTGTCCATCAAGTGAAAATTCTGGGTTACAAAATCCATGCAATCCCTTTCAATTTTTCTCCGGAAATGCTCTTGTCTTCTTAAGTTGTGATATTATTTTTATTAATCTACACACAGTAACTGATAAAAGTAAATGAATATCTTGGAATCGTACATTAAAAAACGCTGTTCTTAATCTGTTGGACTTTTTTCACCACAACGCCCCATCCTTTCTTGTGAACGACTGACTTATGTCACGTACATGTTTACCATTAACCCGTTTACTTGTGAAATGTAAAAACAGGTGTTTTTTGGTTACAAACTCACTAACTGTCCTAAGCAAATTCAAAAGAAATGAATATTTGCAAAACATAATAGAGTTGATCAGTTTGAACATTACATATCTTGTCTTTGTAGTTTATTCAAGTGAATATGGGTTGAAAAGGATTTGCAAATGATTATATTCTGTTTTTATTTATGTTTTACCCAATGACCCATCTTTATTGGAATTAGAGGTGTATATAGTGTGGCATACGTAAGATCTCAACTGTTAATTACAAGTTTTGATGAGGTCATGAATGCTTTTTACAAGTATTTTACGAGTATTGCAATTACCAAGATTCTGACATGATATGAAAGCAATGTTACACTAATATCAATACAGATTTTAAAAGCAACACAAACCAAATACCTGTATTCACTTCACAAATGGTTGCATCCAGTCTGGAATTACAGGATGACATAGTCCATTGGCCATTGGTAGTGATGTGACCACACCCAGCCATAAGATTAGGTTCTCCATCACGCCAGTTGCTGAAAGTAACTTCTTCTTCTCCCAGCCATCTGTACCCACGGCCCTAGAGAAACAATGCGTCATTTAAACATTCAGCTACACATTAAAAAATGTCTCAAATGTTTTCAAATCAAAGAGCACACACCCCATCACTGTGTAGTGCGATCCAGGCAGGCTTACGAAGGACATTAAGTAGGAGAGTGAGGTATGCTTGCTGTTGTGGGTCTCGTACTGAGGCCAGACTTCCATTAATAGACTCACACAAATGCAGAGCAGCCTCCCAGTCAAGTCGTGCCTGTAACAAACGATACTGTTTGCCCTTAAACTCTAGCAGTCCCTCAGTGCTAGGGGGAAGAGGGTCCGTAGTAGGGGGAATAGCAGGGTCTGACACAAAACACATGAACAGACACATTCTTTAGATAGTGAAACCATCAACACATGTAGCAGATTTATCGTGATTATTAAAACAATGCTCATCTTACCTGAAATTAAATAAAAGACACACAAACTCATTCAATCAGTACATTTGTAAAAATCACCTTTGTTTTTCATGCAAATGTAGCCATGTTTCTCTGATTCACATCCTCGTGATGCCCACATTCCTGTGGTTCTATGAGGACTACTGTGTAGAAGCACCACACAATTGGTCTTGCAAAACACAAAAAGAGAACATGCAGAGTTATTAATAGTTATTAATTTTATTGCAAGAAATGTTGAACATGAATAATTACGTATATGAATCAGTATGAGTACGAGTATGTATTCTGGCTGTAGAATATATTTTAATTAACTTTCTGAAAAGACAATTATCCATTCATCCACTCATCTTCTACCCCTTATCCGGGGCCAGGTCGGAGAAATTGCAGTCTAAGAAAAGGAGCCCTCTCCCTGTCCCTCTCCCCAGACACCTCGGCCAGCTCCGCGGGAAAAATACAGAGGCATTCCCAGGACACCCAATAGACATAGTCCCTGCAGTGTGTCCTGGTTTTCGCTGCGGCCTCCACCCAGGGAGGACTCCTCCCGAGTGAAGCTTCTCACCCTCTAAGGGAGCGCCCAGCCACCCTTCGAAGCAAACATATTTCGGCCACTAGTATCCACAATCTTTTTCTTTTGGACATTACCGAAAGCTCATGATCATTTGAGTTAGATTGACAATGGTCATCTTAGTTTGCAAATCCGTTATCACATAATGCGCAGGTACATTTGTGCCAATGGAAAACAATTCACATGCACGCTAAATCTAATCATTAGTCATGGGCAAGAACAGGCATCCGGCTTGTTCTTCTAACACTTGTACGAACTTTCTTGAACTTCTCTACATTCATGCACACTTTTACATTATTAAATATATTCTATATACTGTGCACAGTGTTCAATAAATATAGACTTTAACCACATCTTCAGAAAACAAAAAACAAATCAGTGCATGCTGCTTTTCATTTGTTGTCTGCAGTTACAAACTAACTGTTGCAGCCACATGACAACACTGAAGTAAGTGTTATTACAGGACTTGTAAAATACATGTTGAATAAACTGGATCATCACAACATGGACTGGTTTATCAGGAGCCAGTCTCCTACAAGCAACACAAGACAGTGTGCACTGGAGATTACTCAACTGTGCAGCCAACAATTGTAAAGTGATGACGGCATATGAAATGGCATGATATAAGTACTATTAGTCCTTAATGAAATACTAAAAATGTATTATGAAATCTTAAGTTCATAAGATTTACATTTATATCTACTACATGCACTGAAAAAGAAATCTGAGCATAAGATTGTACCGGATTTTTGTTTTGTCCACTGTTGTTCAATGGCTCCCCAGGACCCCAGTTTGTATAGCTAAGTAAACCAGGCTCTGCCCATTTAAAGTGTCCCTGGGAATCTGAGGTAAGACCCAACCAAAGATGGAAACTCGAGTTGGGCAGCAGGGTCACCAGAAATGCTATGGAACAGAGGATGAGAAATGCGGAGGCAGATGTTAGTTTTACATAAATAATTTATCTATCTTTGTTTAAAAATGTGGACAGTCCACAAGGGTTTAATATAGATACATTATTAATACCACCAAAAGCATGCTAAGTAAAAAAATCAATCAAATATAACTAAACATTAAAGTCTACATTTGAAGCATGTTTTGCATTACAAGGGAAAATCCAGACATCTGAACTCTTACTGCAAGTGTAAATTGGCATATAGTAACAGGATAACACTCTAGATATTTATTTATTCATTGTTTACGTCATCCTCAGCACCAGTGGCTATTTTAATCACAGGAACATGGTTATACTCATACACAAGTCTCATATCATACGCAAAGTCACAAAGTCGCAGGTCGCCCAATCCAGGGATCGAACCCGGGTCCTCTTGCTGTAAGGCCACAGCACTATCCACTGCGCCACCGTGCTGCCTAATACGTTGGATCTAAAGCAATGCTTCAATCAACACTAGCCGCTTGAACATGGTTTTGATGTTTTATCCATTTTTTGACAGTTGGGGTTCCATAGTGAATTTATTTGTGATTGTGTGTGTTGGTACCTTGCTCAATGTGACTGGGCACTGTGGCCAGTGTTGCACCTTGAGTTTGGCACATCATGCGAGCAGCAGACCAAGTGACATGCCTTGTTTCCTCTTTCCCAAACACCTTGTAACACTAACAAAAATGAAAATTGATAAATGAGTTGACAGACAATATATGATTTCAGGTTCCAAATTTTGCATTTTATCAATATCCAAAGCAAATGCTAGTAGACCCGAATTTAAAGCAAATTATAGTGGACCTGAATAATGAGCTAGAATGCTGCTAAAATGAACAAATTCCTACAGTAAATACAGTGTTTATTTCTAAATATAATTGTATCCATACATGCAAGGTTAGTACACTTGAAAAAAGTGGGTCTTCAGTCTGTGCTTGATAAAATAAAGTGATTCTGCTGTTCAGACATTTAACGAGAAGTTGCAACACATCTGTGCCAGGACAAAGAAAAGTCTGTATATTCGTCTCCAATGTGACTTGAAAGGTAGTACATCAATTCGAGCTATACTTGAATCATTAAAGGCTATGGGCTTTGACCATTGCTATCAGGATAATTAGCTACTGGACCATATTTGTCTTTTTTGGCTACCGTCAGGGTTTTATCAGATATATCTGATGCAGTCCACTATATGAAGCCAGTAAAGGAAAGAAAGCAAGAGAGTAACATGGCTGAAATGGAGAAGGTTGAATATAATTTAGGTAGCACGTTGGTGCAGTGGGTAGGAATGTCACATCACAGCAAGAAAGACCTGGGTTTGATTCCTGGATGGGATAACTTTGGAAATTTTTGGTTATTCCCGTGTTGTTACAGGTTTTCTCTGTCTGCTCGAGTTTTCTCCTGCATTCCAGTCATGAATTTGAGATAAATTGGTGTTTTTTAGTATGTAAATGTGTCTGATGATATGTGTCTGCCTTAAAATGGATTGGCACCCTGTCTAGGGTTGTTCCTTCACTTGCTACAGAGTAGCCGGTTGGGCAAGAAAATGAATGAATAAATAAAATCAGGATGCTGCATTCTGGATCAGGGCCTGCTGGTGCACTTAGAAATGTAGTGTAGTACTGAGGTTTTGAATGTTTTCCCCACTATACAATCTATACAATACTTTACAAGCTACCAGTCTCTAATGGTGAAATTTAACTGTGCTGGAAGAGAACATCAACTTCCTTCTTCTGTCTATATAAATAGACAGATACCAGTGATTTGTCAAGATTTAAACCTTATCAATTTGAGTAAATTACTAGCAAGAAGTGAATCCTAAGGCAATATTATCACAATAAGAAATAAATTAAAGATGAATATAAATAATACTTTATGCACAGATAGGAAGTGATGTGTAATGTACTTCTTTGTTGCATTACCTTGTGCAGAAATGGACTCCAGCCTTCAGGACAGCCTGCTGGGATGAGTGGAGGAGCTGGGGTTGGAGGAATTGTGCCTGTGACATTTACTCTCTTACACACATAGGGCATATCTAAATGGCACTTTTTATCTCCCCACTCCCCTGAGAGAGACAAAAGGGAAACAAAGATTGAGTGAAAAAATAAAATATGTGGGTGACACGCATATACTGAGCAACACATTTTGAGATAGAGAAAGATGAAAAGAGGATGTGCATTATCAAACCTTTCGATGCAGATATGTGGACACACTTGCGGTCTCTAGAGAAGGGACGAGGTTGACCGAGACCCCAGGACACGTAGTTAAGGACAGAGTGATCAGACCACCGGAATCGTCCATCATTCTCAAAAGTATGTAGTCCAATCCACCAGAGATCATTCTCAATCCTTGACATCTAAAAGAAAACAAAGATAGACAAACACATGAAGAAGGAGAAAGATGAATTGAAGATTGTGAGTATAGCTTCATGATGGTGAAATATGTGTGTACCTTACGCAGAGTCCTTGCCAGGAACTGCTTCTCACTGGCAGAATGAATAGAAGCAAGAGAGGCTCCAAACCAAGAACAGATCCTCTGGGCCTGTCCCCATGTGGAGCGATGCTCAAACAGCTTATACTGAGCTTCCTGGAAATCAACCCAGTCCAGACCAGAGTCTACACAAAAAAATTCAATTCCTTTATGTTCTTTATCATGCGGTATCACAAGAAAACAATGACATGAAATTATGCATGAGGAAGGGTGGCCTCTGAATCAGTCAGTCCCATAGAGAATACATAGCCTTTATTCCTGTCACTTAGGCATGATCTTTGTATCCATCACTTACAGTGAAGCAGGTGTCTTCTTGTATCTGCATCTGTCACATAAGGTTAAGGAGGTGTGGCCTTTCTAATGAAGTGTAATTTCTATACTGGTCAGGTTTAGTAAAGGAGATTTGGCCTCTCTACCTGTCAGTTGCAATGAAGCAGTGTCTCAGTGGCCCCTGCACCCAAGTCCTAATGAAGGTGTGTGGCTTTGACGAATCAGACTAATTGGGAATCATGGTCTTTTCAAAATAATTTCACAAATAAATCTGATCTATGTGCACAGTAAATTATTATATTCTACTCAGAATTATGAATAACACATAATGGGTATTTCAGTCACATGCACAAAAGAATAGAGAATCATGCACAACATAAAATAATTACAGACCTTCAGCAGGATCAGGTTCTACCTCAGCTTTCCCTGAATTAAAAATAAAATAATATATTTAGACTCTTTTAGCATGTGTGTGAAATAGAGTCCAGATAGACATAGAGTAATTATTAAAAACAGTACCCTTCGGTATTTCGCATATCCAGTCTAGCTCTGAATTACAGTCAGCCTTTACCCAGTTCATGTCTGCCACATTAGCTGCTCCACAGAGAGCTGAACTATACGGACCCCTTCCAAAGTTCTGATAGGCTACCTGATAGAAACATATATATAGTATAATTTAAAAATGGATAGATACTGTATCTACTAATCTTTTGTATTTGGGTGGTACTTATATATTCAAAGAATTTATGATATGTGAGTGACATAATGTGTTGCATTGTAATATAATTTAATCAATTTCTCAGTAACAAACAGAAACGGGGAGCTGTGCATCCCACTTACTGCTGATCCGTCACTCCATGTCCAGCTGTCACTGATTCTGCGAGATATACCAATCCAAATCCAGTGTTGCTCATGATCCTCCCCCTCTCTGCACATACACCCAACCACAGACATTTGTGACAACTCTGATATGTCCACCAGTGTCTCATTCATATTGTTGTACATTCTACAGCTAGACACACAAGAATGAATACTTACCCAAAAGTCTCGTGTATGACCTGGAACACAAAGCTCTCCTCATCTGGGCTGCCAAAGCTGACCAGCTCAGCACCAAGTTTCTGACAATACATATGAGCCTGGATCCATGTCAGCTTCTTCTCTAGGTCACCAGCATGAAAGATCTGTACGAGTCGGAGATGAGAACACACACACACACACACACACACACAAACAGAGCAGGTTCAAGCGACAAACTCACCAATGCTTTTCAAGCAGGTCCACAAATCCTCACCCACCTTGTAGCAGTGATGCAAAATGCTGGAGCTCTTCCACTCAGGAGGGCAGGACCCTGTAAGAGGGGGTGTTGGCTGGGGTTTAGGGGGGCTTGGAGAAAATGAAGTGTCCTTGTCCTGTCTGCAAATGTACTTGAAGTGTGCACTTGCACAGTCTTTCACTTCCCACAAGCCAGTAGCATGACCTGTTGCCATCGCTACACATCCATCTTCAAGAGGAGCTAAAGAGGTGAAAAAAATAATCTAAGGATTTTTTTATTTTTATGGACATTTGCCTTTTGTAAGTTTGCCTAAGTTTGGATTGTGTCTTTCACTACTTTTGATCGGAACTGTTTAATAAATCGCATTTGTTTACACAATTCAAATATGAGCATTCAAGAAAGTAAAAAATTCACATTGCGCTTCTGTAATGTCTAATAATAAATAAATAATGGTAATAAAAATCACAAGCCAATCTAAATATAGCATAAATAGCAGGTTAGTCTGTCATTTTAAAAACATGAAATTTGTAAAAGTGCAAAGTGTGACTCATTTGACAAGACAGAAAAGGACCTTAGTTTTAAACTGAAAGCTTCTTTTTCCATGATTGCGTTCCTCGTGTTTGTGTGTGCATACCTGGCTGGTCTCTGTTCCAGTTGCTGTAGGCCAGTTTCTCCCCGGTGAGCCAGTGGAAAGGGCCAGAGGTGTTCTCATTATGCAGTCCCAGCCAGAAGTAATCCTCTGAACGACCAAACACCAAACTGTTCACAAAAGCCTGCTCAAACCTATAGACAACATACACATATTATTCAGTTGTCTATGTATAAAGTCTTATTAATATAAAAGTCCTGCATTATATACTGTATAACACAAAATACCACATTGTACACCACACTGAATGAAATATTCCGGCTATAAATCTTTATTCATTAAATAGTGGAATGCGTTGAGAACAAACTAACATAAAAATGTAAATGTAATTTAAAAATGTAAATTATTATCCCATTGAGATCTGGATGATTTGGAATCATTCATTCATAAGTTCACAGGGAAGCATATGTGGCCTCCACGTGCCTGTATGACCTCCCTACAATGCTTGGTCATGCTCCTGATGAGTCGGTGGATGGCTTAGGAGAACTAAGGGATCTCTTTCCAGACCTGAGAATGAGCATGCCAGTCCATAGCATCAATTCCTTCCTTATGCAGGAACTGCTGATACACTTTATCCACATGAAGCCTAGTACTGAAATGACCCTCCAAAGAAATGCCTAACATATTGCCAAACCGGTCATGCTAGAAGAATGTTCTCAGACTCATTTTCAGACTCTGTCACATCTGTCACACGCACACTGCAAATCTGCCAATCTTGGTGTTCTCTGGAAAATGTCAATCGCCCTGCATGATATTAGGCTGTAAGCATAAGCCCCCTTTGTGGACATCAGGACTTCATATCACCCTGTGTTTCCGACAGTTTGAGCAGAAACATGCATATTAGTGGCCAGGTCCTGCTGCTAGGTTGTTGCCCTCTTATGGCCTCTTCTATGTATCCTAGTGTGCTGACCTCTCCTCCTATCACTGACACTGCCTCCTGCTATCTAGGGGTTAGAGCACTGACAAAATGCAAAAGTGACCAAAACATCAGTCAGAAAACATGAGAACCAAAAACTCTTTTGTGTTCACCCCCTGTAGGACCACTTCTTTAAAGGGGTTATCTTGCTAGTTGCCTCTCGTTTCTGTTTTATTTTCCATTTGCACAACAGCATTGATTCACAATCAATGTTGCTTCCTAACTGGACAGGTTGATTTTACAGCGGGATGTTACATTCTGTTGTTTAAGATTTAATTTAGCTACATTGTAGGTTTTCAAGAAAGATACAAAAATAATTTTATAGCTGTGTCCAGGAACTGCAGAAGAAGAAAAAACAGTACTTAATTATAATGTTATTGAGGTGGAATTCTGTTCTGCTTTATGTCAGACCCAAGCCTTTATGAATGTTTTAACTTTGTCTCATCAGTCAACCTATTATTATTCCAAAAGTCTTGATGGTCATCTAGATTTCTTTTGGCAAATGTGACATGAGACATGAGCCTTTATGTCCTTTTTGGTCAGCGGTGCTTTGCATCTTGAAATTATCCCATGGATACCATTTTTACCTAGTGTCCTTCTTATTGTGGTATTGTGTACAATGCATTTAATTGGCAAGTACGTGCTTTAAATGTTTATATGTGTTCTTTTCTGACCTTATGAATCAATCTTTCAAGCTTTATAATTATGGAATGTAAATAACATTTTTCAAGATATTAAAATTTTTATATTAAATTTGAACATTACTGTAATACAGGGTTTAAGCAAGTATATGTTAATGCAATATTAATGCCATAACCATACACAGACACAACCAGCTTCCCAAAACCAGACATGGAAGGATTTTCTGTGGAAAGATTCAATCTCTAATAGACCATAAGCACAAATAGTCCATCACTACTAACTGCAGAAGTCAGTTTGTTTTTAAATTAAGATGCAAGTCTAAATGTCATAACGTAGCATGCTTTGTACTTCCCACATGTGAAGATTTATCTATCTAAAAAACAAAAGATATTGCTGTGACTCAGAAATTCCATATAAGGGCATAAATGTTCACACTATTCATTTAATAAACTTTTAATAAATGCTTTTAAATATCCCTGCAGAAACCTTATTTTAAATTCTCTGCAACTATTACTCTGTCTTTTTTGCTAATTTTAAAAAGGATAAATGAGCAATTGTTGATGTTTAAACTTTACCTGTTGTTTATGATGGCTAACGTGGCATTGTAGTTAGAACATACTCTTCTAGCGCTATTAAAAGTTACAGATTCCTCTCCAACCCAGAAACAGGCTGGACTGTGCCATTTCCAACCCTGTTGAAAAAAAAAACAAAAAAAAAAGACATATGAGGGATGGCAATAGAGAGGCATACTATTTAAAAGGCAAATACCTATATGCCTGAAATATATTACCTCAGGAAAAAGTTGTGCATTTTTAATTATGGATAATTTCTAATGCAGATGATTGATATAACTTAAAAAAATGAACACAAGTTCTAACTTGAGACACATGAATTGGTTTCAAGAATCACATTTAATAACTTTGTCTTGGACATGCGCTTTATAATTCAGAAAGAATTCCCTGAACTTAAGAGCTAGGGCTTGTAATTTTGCAGTGTTGCACTTTTCTTTTGAATTTATCCAAGTACATAACATCCCATGCCATGTAGCTGACATTTTTAATTATGTGTTTTATAGCCTATTAAAATGATTTTATCCTGGTTATCCATTTCTTTACATGAATTTGAAAGACAATAAACAAATGTTCAATGTTATTAAATGCTACAGCTGCAGGTTTTTTTTTTTTTTTTTGCTTAAGACATTTTTATCCGCAACATCATTTATTTAGACCTCACCAACCCAAATGTTATTGTTACAGCCCTGAATGTCCTTTGAGTGTTGCATCTCTGAATAAAGTAGCTCAAAGCACTTTTTTGGGATATAGACTAAAACCATTCCACTATTTAAAAAAAATGATGTTCTAGCTAAATTTTTGTTAAATAAAATCTTAAATCTGTCAAATTAACAAGTTAACTTTGAATAACTGTTCACAGAAAATGTGATAAATTTTGCTCCTTCATGCCCTTTGACCCTACACATCATTAACATTTCTGGTGACTTAGATGGCAAAGCTAAAATAAACTGACTTGACTATGTGATGGTTCATTTATATTTTCAAAACATCCAGATGAATCAGGAGCATTTGTAAAATAGGAACACTGCTCTCTGAAAGCAGTGCAACAAGTAATATGTGCACCACCAAGTACAACCCCAATTCCAATGACGTTGGGGAGTTGTGTAAAACATAAATAAAAACAGAATGCAATGATTTGCAAATCCTTTTCAGTCTATGTTTAGTTATAAAACACTACAAAGACAATATATTTAATGTTCTAATGAATAAACGTTATAGTTTTTTGCAAATAATGTTACAAACAGTTAAAATTTTATTTCTACGTTCCAAATGAGTTGCAAAAGGTCCAAGAAAAGAAGAGGAAATTTCCACAGGTTAACAGGTTCATTGAAAACAGGTAAGTTTCATGATTGGTTAAAAAGGGAGCATCTCCGAAAGCCTCAGTCGTTCACAAGCAAAGATTGGGAGAGGCTTACAGTACAACTGTCTATAGTCCAAGAGTTTAAGAGCAACATTTGTCAATGTGCAATTGCAAGGAATTTAGGGATTTTATCAACCATAATATAATCAAAAGGTTTAGAGAATATGGAGAAATCAACCAACAAAAACCAACATTGAATGTCTGTGACCTTTGATCCCTGCATTAAAAATCGACATCAATCTGTAATGGATATTCTGTCCTCTATAATGGACACAAAGTGTAAAAGTGTTCTGTCGAGTCCACATTTCAAACTGTTTTTGGAAATCACGAACGTTGTGTCCTCTGGGCTAAAGAGGAAAAAAACTGTCCGGATTCTTATCAGGGCACAGTTCAAAAGCCAGCATCTCTGATGGTAAGGGGGTGTGTTAGTTTCCGTGGCATAGGTAACTTGCACATCTGGGAAGGCACTAGTAATTCTGAATGGTACATACAGGGTTTGAAGCAACATATAATGCCATCCAAGCAACATCTTTTTAGGACGCCCCTGCTTATTTCAGCAATACAATGTCAAGCCACATTCTCGAATTGGTAGTAAAAGAGTGCATGTGCTAGACTGGCCAGTTCCTAAATGGTTATTGAGAACATGTTGCCAGAATCAAATTCATTCATTCATTCAATTATTTTCTTTACCCACTTAATGATAGTTTTAGGTATAGGGGAAGCTGGTGCCCACCCGGCAATTGTGGGTGCAAAGGCAGGAACAACCCTATACAGGGCGCCAATTGATCATAGGGCACACACAATCAAACACACATTTACACATTAATGGGAAATTGAGAGTCACCAATTAACCTATTATGCATGTATTTAGAATGCGGGAAAAAACCGGACTTCCCGGAGAAAACCTGCACGGCCAGTTCGGGTACCTAGACCCTTCTTCTACACAGCCATGATGCTGTAATTAATGAAGAATATGGTTTTTGTCATTCTTTGAAAATGCAAGGTCTTTGCCGAAAGAGACATTGTCTGGATGGGAGCATGTGTTGCTCTAGAACCTGAATATACCTTTCAGCATTGATGGTGTCCTTCCAGATGTGTAAGCTGCCCATGCCACATGCATTAATTTAACTCTATACCATCAGAGACGCAGGCTTCTGAACTGAGCGCTGATAACAACTTTGGTCGTCCTTCTCTTTAGACCGAATGACCCTGATTTCCATAAAGAACATCAAAATTTTAATTTGTCTGACAACAGAACAGTTTTCCATTTTGCCTCAGTCTATTTCAAATGAGCATTGGCCCGTCTTCACTTCTGGACCTTGTTTAGATATAGCTTCTTCTTTGAACTATAGAGTTTTAGCTGGCAACTGCGGCTGGCACTGTGAATTGTGTTCACAGATAATGTTCTCTCGAAATATTCCTGAGACTATTTTTTGATTTCCAATAGAGAAGCAAGCCTGTATGTGATGGCCCGAATATCACGGGCACCCAGTATGGTTTTCCGGCCTTGACCATTAAGCACAATGATTCTCTGAATCTTTTTTTTTCAGATTCTCTGAATCTTTTGTTGATATTATGCACTGTAGATGAGGATATGTTCAAACTCTTTGCAATTTTACACTGTCAACCTTCTATTTTATATCGCTCCACTATTTGTTGGCGCAGAATTATCGAGATTTCAGTTTACCTAATGATTTGCAATTGTTTTTACGTTTAACATTTCCAGCCTCTTATTCCTCTTTCCCATCTTTTTTGAGATGTGTTCCTGTCACGAAATTTCAAATGAGCTAATATTTTGCATGGAATTTTTAAAATGTCTCAATTTCAATATGTTGTCTATATTTTATTGTGAATAAAATATCAGTTTTTGAGATTTGTAAATTATTGCATTCCATATTTATTTACAGTTTTTATTTACAGTACTTTTCCCAACCTTTTCGGAATCGGGTTTATATATAAAAGTCAAATGTAAGAAATGCTGCACATACTTTTAAATTAACATTTTCTATACAGTTATATAACTTTGTTTGATTTTATTTTTGTTATGTAATTTTTATGTTTTTTATGTATATTATGCAAACTAATGTAGAGCTACTGTATGGGGTACTTTAAGCTTATACATATTCAACTGGTACATTTCAAAGAACCAAATGACATTATTACTATTATGATTCAAGCTTTTGATTCATAACACATAATACAGTACAACTGCTTCATGGTGTTTACAGATTGACTAGTATAGAGTGACCCAGAAGTAGCCTCTGACCTCTGAACTATTGACAGGCATAAACACCACAGTGTCCACACAAGGCAATGATCATGGAGACACTTATACATACTGAATGTTTTCCCCTCATAAAATTAAAACATTCAAAATGTAAAAGATTTAAGATCGCAAGATTTAGAGGAAAGGGGAGTGTAAGACTGTAGACCAAAAAGAAAGGATGTGAGTGAGAAATAGGACCGAAGAATACCATCAAATAAAAAAATAGGTTTAGCAGATGTGTGAAAATATTTTCGAGTGCATGTGTGTGTGTTACAAAAATCTGAGAAAGAAAACATTTACAGACTACATAAACTTTATGATTATATCCAGAAGTTCATTTCTGTTAAGCTGCTTTGCGACACTGTAAAAGGTGCTATGGAAATTTGTACAAAGAGAGTGAAAAAGATAGAGAGAGAAAAAAAGAGTGTGTGTGTGTCTCTGTCTTCATGGGTGTGTGCGTATACTTTGTTTGACCTCCTCAGCAATGATTGTGGGCTATGGGACTGGAAGCACAGTGTATGTAAGAGCATGTGTGTGTGTGTATGTGTGAGTGTGTGTGACTACAATATTTACAATATGTCTTTGGCACATTTATGCTGACTGGCTGCATCTGGAGGGCTAGCAGTATGATGCAGGAGCTCTGAAAAAATCTTTTATAGCAGCAAAAAATGGAGAGAGTAAGTGAGAGAGAAAGGAGGTGAGAGAGAAGTAGCACAAAGTAAAAAACAGTAGAAAATAGAGATAAAAAGAGACTGATGTTGTGTACAGAACTTCGAGGTACCTGTCTGCACCCATGCTCTTGGATTGGACCTTCTGTCTTCCGTGCTGCTTTTTTACAGATAGAGGGCAATGAGATATTGCAGGGGCTATCATTCCAGCCACCTTCCTACACACATATAAAATATAAAGTATAACCAAACATACCAGTGATTGGACAAAGCCCTGCACACAAGTTCACATTTACACTATGATTAACATTCAGCTATATATATATATATTTAGGCATGCTGAAGGTAGTGCATATTTTGCAAATCCTGGACTTCTAATATAGCACTGGACCCAACATTTGACTTTGTGGCTCACCTCAGCCCAACTTAGCTTGGATGGCAGTGCACATTTCAGCGAGGTGATAAATCGTCTTTCAAATCACATTCTAAAATAAACCGAAAATGTAGACTCTGCCAGGCAACATGTAAAACACACATGCACTTATTCATGTTTGCACATGCATTTTTGAGAATTTTACTTTTACCTTTTTTTAGTCTTGCTAATCTTTTGCACTGTTAGTATTTATTGTTCTGTATTGTTTGTATTTATTGTTCTGTATTGCTTGTATTTATTGTTTGTATTTATTGTTCTGTATTGTTTGTATTTATTGTTCTGTATTTATTGTTTGTATTTATTGTTCTGTATTTTTTGTATTTATTGTTTGTATTTATTGTTTTGTATTGTTTGTATTATAGTTCTGTATTGTTTATATTTATTGTTTTGTATTGTTTGTATTTATTGTTTATACTGTCCTGTATTTATTGTTAGTACTTTAATGGTATGTGCACCTTGGTCTGGAGGAACGTTGTTTCGTTTCACTGTGTACTGTAACACTGTATATGGCTAATATGACAATAAAACTACTTGAGACTTGAGACATCTTATTTGTCCCAATGGAGCAGTTTGACAGTGCTGGAGCTTGGACCACCAACAGTCTGATCAGTAACCCCGTGCTTTAACCACTGCGTCACCATTGCCGATAAACTTACAAAACCTGGAATAGACTGCATACTAAACCAGGCTTAACTTCTAAGTCAAGATTATTATCTGCATGGCATATTTTTAGTCTTGTTATCCATTACAAACCAAATGCTAAGAACCTTCTAAGATAAGACTTGTTACTATATAGCACCACTGAAATGTTTGAATTTGTCTGTTAATTAATGTTCTATTAGCATCATTTAAATATTTGTTTAGTGCAAAGTTTACATTAATATGTTATTGTTTCTGTATGGTAGATGATGTGAATAAACAGATTGTAAATTGTGTAGAGTATTCGAAGACGATTATTGTTTCTTTCCAAAACACACTTAAATCTTCTTCAATGACACTTACTGGACCCCACATCATGCCACAGTCCTCCTGTGTGTTCATGAAGTTGTTAGGTTCAAATGGGTGCCAGAAGGTGAAGATAACAGGTGTGCGGTCTGTCCATTCGAAATTCATCTGCATGGCAGTATCGTGTAGTCCAATCCACAATTCCAGTACATCTGACAAAACAACACAAATAGCCTTATACACCTAAATAATTGGAGAAATCATTCTTTGGATTATTGTGTGTATGTTTTTGCACCTTTTTTCATGTTCATATTAATAAACTCCAACTCGGGGAGAGTGTGAATGCTGACTAAGTGAGCTTCCATCTTCTGGCAACTTTTCTCAGCATTATTCCAGTTCAGCTTGTCAGAGTTCAGCCTGTAGCAGCCAGCCTGGAAATTCTGCCAGCCGACATTGCACTGGTATTGTCCATCATCTGTCCAAGAGTCTAAAAGTATTCAAACAGGAGTAAAAATTGAGGCATGCTTTCTGAGGTAAATATCTCAGAATTAAATGCAGGTCTCCAGTTCAATCCTTGATCCAGCAAGAAACAGTCAGAGTTAAAATGCAACCTGGGCACCTCAAAATGAAAAAAGCTGTGATGCATGTGCTGAATGCTGTGAGACTTAAGTGGATATCCTCTAGCCAATCATCATAAATGAAGATTTTGGTATCTCTTTATTATATGTGCTATATAAGATACATACAATAGCCGTAAACAATTCAGATATGCCTTCGTTATATGCATACAATTTTCGTATTAAAAATGCTTGTTGGAATTAAACTGAATGTTTTTTAATGGTATTTAAGGCCTTAGTTTTTGCAAAATCAATTTAATGACTTGTAATACCCCAGGGAAATCATGTGATCATGAATAAACTAGGAAGAAAGACAAAATTGCACAGAAACACACACCGGTGGTAAAAGGGTCAAGGGTGGCATTCGGCCGTTTCTTGCAGATGTAGGGCAGTGCCATGGAGCAATCTCTATTCTGCCAGCGTCCTGAGCTCTCGGTGCGAATCACACCACAGTTCTGACCATTCTCGTGATTTGGATGGTCTACAAAACACACACATACAAGAAATATTTTAATGAGTTCTGATTGATCCATAAGATTATCTGCAATGTCTTAGTTGATAAATAACAAGGCAAAGTCAGCACAAGCTTATTATATGCCAGCAATTAATAAACGAATTGTTCAACTCTAGATATATGTTGGAACAGGTTGAAACCTTTTAGTTGGGGTTTCTCTCACCTGTCTCCCAGTTGAGATATTTGAGAGGAGCCGAGTCAGACCACTGCCAGCCTCCATGGAGGTCCAAATCATTCAGACCCATCCACAGAGTGGAGCTGTAACCAGTGAGGAAACCTGAAAAAAGGTACAAAAAAGGAACAGCTGGAGGACCATTTGGCAATAGGTCATTGACATGAGTGTTTATAAAAAGAGCATCTAGGAGTGCCAGCGGCTCTCAGAAGTAAAGATGGGAAGAGGATCTAATTCTAATTCCCTAATTCTGCAAATAGTGGAGCGATATCCGAAAGAAGTTTGACAGTGTAAAATTGCAGAGAGTTTGAACAAATTATCTACAGTGCATAATATCATCAAAGCTTCAGAAAATTTGGAAAAATCTCTGTGCTTAAGGATCGATGGCAGAAAACCACACTGAGTGCACGTGATCTTCGGGCCCTTAGACGGCATCACATACAGGCATGCTTCTGTATTGGAAATCACTAAATGGGATCAGAAATATTTCCAGAGAATATTATTTGTGAACACAATTCACCGTGCCATCCACCGTTGCCAGCTATAACTCTATAGTTCAGAAAAGCAGCCATATCTAAACAAGATCCAGAAGCGCAGACGTCTTCTTTGGGCCAAGGCTCATTTAAAAAACTATAGCAAAATGGAAAACTGTTCTATGGTCAAATGAATCCAAATTTGAAGTTATTTATGGAAATCAGGGATGTCGTGTCATTCTGACTAAAGAGGTAAAGGACAACCCAAGGCCTGCATATCTGAGGCCTGCATATCTGATGGTATGGGGTTGCATTAGTGCGTGGGGCATGGGCAGCTTACACATCTAGAAAAACATCATAAATTCTGCAAGGTATATCCAGGTACTAGAGAAACATATGCTTCCATTCAGATGATGTCTCTTTCAGGGAAGACCTTGGATTTTCCAACATGACAATGCCAAAACCACATACTGCATCAATTACAGCATCATGGCTGCGTAGAAGAAGTGGGCCAGTTACTGAACTGGCCAGCCTGCAGGATATTAAAAATCACCTAATCACCCAACTCTAAAATTAACATGGATTGTTTTCTAAAAATGAAATAAAAACAGAAATCAGTAAATTTTTCATTAACTTGATACTATATAATTTATGCTAGCAACACATTTATAAGAGGACTTAAGATTGTTGGAAGGAGATCTCAGATATGCTGATTACATTGTCTTATTGGCCACATCACAAGAAGAACTACAAGAGCTAGTGTCTCGTACTGAGAAAGATGCATACTGATCAATGCAGCTAAAACAAAAGTAATGCCCAACACTGATACATACTGGAGATTATAGAAGGAGGCAAAAGATTCAAGTAAGTGAACTGTTTCAAATATATGAAATGTAAAGTAACATATGCAGTGAATTGTGCCAGTAAGGTCAATAATGGGAATAAGCATGACGGTGATGGTCAAAACAAAGATATGCAAATACAAATAAATTAGCACCAACAACAAGCTACTACTGATGAAAGCCAGTATCCACATATGGATGTGATGCCTGGACATTAAAGACAGTAGAAGAAAGACATTATTTAGTTTTGGTTTATGTTTTTATTTGCTTGTTATGTTTAAATCAATTCTCCACATTTTCCCTCATCACCATGTGGTTTCATCATGTCTCACTAGCTACTGTGACAGTCAGCATTAAACTGATGAAGCAACACTATGTCTATTCCAAGAACATTGACAAGCCAGTGAGTGCAAAAGCACATACTGCACATATTGCAAAGGCATGGCTAAAGAATAAGGGAACTGATCTGTTTAAAGTCCTGACTTGACACGCTGTCAAAAAAAATGGAAAATTATTTAATGTTCCAACATATTCAAGGCCAGAAATGCAGGAGTGTATGTATATTTACAAATGAAATGGAATGACCATGCAAAAAATAAAATATACAGTGTTAATAGTGTCTGCAATAGACAAAGTAAATTAAAAAATAAACCTGCATTGTTCTGTTATTTGCATTTTCCATACTTTTATAACTTTGAAAAAAGATAACTGGAAAAAAAGAAGAAACATATAACAATCTATTTCCTACTATATACTGTCATTTTCTTTTCAGAAACTGAAACATCACACAATATTCAAGGTTCTGGAGATTTTTTTAAGGTTTCTGGGGGTGAACCATTCCTCCATTTGCATTATTATAAGCCCCCTTATCTTTCTCACCATTGATGTAGCTCTGCTCCTCCACCTTGTTTATGCTCAGTAGTTCTGCCCCCTGCTGTTTGCAGCTGGTGTGAGCCTCCTGCCATGACAGAGTGGCCTGGAAATTAAACTGGTAGCAGTTATCCATCAGAGAGTCTGTGTCCCAGAATGTGTCACAGTCTGCACCTAGAGAGAGACATGCCAGCTGGTGATGTTATGCATAAGTTGCATGAATGAAAGTCGCCCAGGTATTAGACAGAAGGAATTATTCATAGACTTGTAAATACATGCCTGTATTTTTCTGGATTAGTATTTTGTTTGAGAAAACTAAAGTGGTGCAATAATATACACCTTTCATTGCTGGTTAAAAAGGTCCTTTGAGATTTTAGCAGCACTGCCAAATTTTGTAAGTTATAAATCATCTAAATGATGTCTGTACATGAATATCCTTGTGTGAATATGAGGGGAAAAAAACAAACAATAACCACAGTGTTACCACAATAATAGCCGTTGTGAATACTGCAGAGAAAAATGCTTTCAATAAACCATGGTCACCTCTGCAAAGATCAAACTCCTTCTATTAGTGTTAAATACATGTACAAACCAATCTTAAAAAAGTTTAGACAAAGAACAAGTTGTAAATAAAAATGAAATGCAATGATGTAAAAGTTTCAAAATTCCATATTTTATTCAATATAGAATATACAGGGGTTAGACAATGAAACTGAAACACCTGGTTTTAGATCACAATAATTTATTAGTATGGTTATTTTAGTATAATATTTTAAGCCATTCTTCTTGCAGGATAGTGGCCAGGTTACTATGTGATGCTGGTGGAGGAAAACGATTCCTTGCTCCTCCAAAACACCCCAAAGTAGCTCTTGATACATAACAAAGACTTGCTGTCTTGGTCACAGATGTGCCAGCAAGACGTGCACCAACAATTTGTCCTCTTTTGAACTCTGGTA
>JAOUQT010000022.1:13250243-13264587 GCA_025769995.1 Xyliphius kryptos
CTCTTACCCTGATAATTGAACCTTCACACTCTGCTCTTACTGGTGCAATGTGTAATTAATGAAGATTGGCCACCAGGCTTGTCTAATTTGCCATGAAACCTCCCACACTGAAATGACAGGTGTTTCAGTTTCATTGTCTAACCCCTGTATATCTCTAACAAACATGATTTTCAGAGACAAGTTTCTGGCACTATATTTAAAAAAGGACAAAACTATTTGCTCATAACTCTTATAACAGATGCCTATTGGCAGTTATTAGCTTCATTAAACATTTTCTTTTTTTTGTTGAATGCACTTCAAACAGAAGATCTGCTCAGAAGTTATCAATGCAAATATCAAAAAACATCCCCTGTAAACAAGCCAACCCATGCCCTCTGAAGCCACATATAACCGGCTGCTATATGACTATCAGCTGGATGTTTGTTGAAGATCTTCCACTCTTAGTCCACCCAAAAATGCAGTGTCCACCAATAGTGCAGATGTTGTTGAAAGACTGACATCAGACCCCCAGTATCTGTCAGCAGTAGAAGTTGCTCAAGCGGTCAGTCGTAGGCTTGTGGTTTTGGATTCCCGGCACAGCCAAGTCAAATATGGCTGAAGTGCTAATGGCCAAATCGTCTAACCAGCGGTCGCTGTGGAGGTTGCGCATGTATGCTCAGCTCATTATTGTGTGTGAGAATATATACACTACTGTACAAAAATCTTAGGCACCTATTTTTTTGTAGTAAATCTGTTACAGATGTTTATTTTTTAAGAATTTTGCACTAGTGGGTCAGTATACAATATTTACAATATATTTCCAAATATTAATTTACCACTAAAAATGATAGAAAGAAATTATGTACATTAGCAAAGGAAACAATAAATTCCATAACAGACCACAAAAAAATCAATGAGGGCTTCTGTGTTTTACAACAAAATAAGAAGCAGGTGTGACCGACAGGCATTTTCTTACACACTTGCATTATTATAGAAGGGACCGTTGCTTTACAGCACGTCTTTGCACGTGCCTATATCGTTTTCACGCAGTATTTACCTGGTAAGTTTTACTGGGAGTCTTTGAGAAACTGACAATTCTTTTGGAGACTTTGTCAGAACATTTTGTTGTAAAACCCAGAAGCTCTAATTACGGATTTTATTTTTTATCTTAAAATGTGTTTCGTCATGGAAAGTATTATATCCTTTACTAATTTTCTGCATCATTTTTTGTTGGTAAATTAATATTTTGGAAATATAAATCATTGTATACTGAGACTCATTAATATAGAATCCCTAAAAACAAATTTAGTAAAAAAAAATATATAAAAAGATAGGTGCCTAAGACTTTAGCATAGTACTGTATGTGTGCGTTTTTCACTGCATGGATGGGTTAAATACGGAGGACCAATTCCTCTGTGTGCAAGCATAGTGGCAAATAGTTTAATATTTTATACTCTGTTTACCCAAAGCTGGTAAATTTCTCATTCAACACCTTATATTACAGCCTATTATGACAAAACAACCAATTCTGGCCCATATACCCGCTACTGTCCTACTGTGGTCCTTTATTGTTTAGTGTTATTTGTAATTCACTTTAACCGATAATAATTTAAATGTTTGACATAATCCTACAACAGCTTAGACATCTATCAAAAGCAAGATTCAAGTAAACAGTGGAACATTTTAAAAATGATCACGTAAATGTAAAACCGGCAGAGAGGCGGAGACTTACTGCGAGTTATCTTCATTGTGTATTCTTTTAAGCTCTCGTATGTGAAGATTGCGCACTCGTTCCAACCGCTCCAATTCAGCTTGGATCTCAGCTTCCTCCTACACACCACCGTTTTTTTTTTATAAACACATACAACACAGAAAGCCTAGTTTGTTTAAAACAGATCACTTATGCTTAAATAAAGGAGGAGACATCTGGTTGACTTGTGTTCTGTACCTTTTTTAAGTGACCAAGTCTCAACTTGAAAATCTCTTCTTGCTCGTGATACTCTGCTAGTGATAACCTATCAGCATAAGAGAGAAGAAATGGATTCAAAATTAATTTAATAATAATTGCAGCTGGAAGGTAGTTGACGCCTCTTGCTTTATTTTCACTTACATCTCGTTCTCGGCACCATTGCTCTTGTTCTTGCGTTTATTGGGTTCCAGATTGGGCGGTGGAGTCTGGGCTGCGCTGGGCGGCTTTTTTTTAGCCAGGAGCTTCCTCTGTCTCTCAATGTCCTCCCTCTGAGAGTTCACTCGCTCCTGCTGCCTACACACACAGTGAAAAAAGAGAAAATTAACCATGAGTTATTTTTAAAAAATGAGGACAAAAGATACTTAAATGTGCTTACTGTTGATCCCGATATTCAAAAGAAAACATTCTTTTATTTTGTATAAGTTTTAAAATGTCACATGCCATTTCTTATCCAAGGCTACTTAAAGGTAAAATTGTGCAAATTCTAAATTAACATAATCCTGTTCGTTGAGCCAAAACAATTGCAGGTTCATTCATAAGATTAATGCACATTAAATAAAAGCTGCCATCATCCTGCAATCTTCGGCTTCACTGATGAGACAGCCTTCACCAATGCCCTCAAGTGTCAAGTGCTGCTTTTAGTAACCCGGCTCCTGATAATTATCAGTCTTCCACGTCTTCTGATTCTATCCACATGTCCTGTCACTACACTTCCTTCAATGCTATTATGTGGGAGCCTAATCACATGACCGCAGTACCATAACTTGTGGGATTTGATGTGGTTCTGTAATTACATTTCTGTTATGGCTATCTTGTAGATTTTCCTCAGTGATCATCTTTGTCCTTGCTATCATTAATAACTTCTGGAGGCACTTATTCTCAAAAGCCTGAACACATCAGTCTTCTTTGTTCAATATCCAGATTTCACATCCATGTGGCTACTGGCCAGACCAAGGCTTTAAGCAGTCATAGCTTGGTGTTGCTAACTGACTCGTTTTTCCATATCTTTGTTAATTTGACCATCACCACCATGTCCATTGCCATTCCTCACTTCACTGCCAAACTCAATAATGTACCTAAAGAATAACACAATTTTGCAGTGATTTTGCAGTGATTGAGTATGTCCTGTTTTGAAAATGAAATAACACATGGATATTGATTACTTGTTACAGAAGCTAAACGAACATAACTGTGGGTCACAATCTTAATTTATAAGAACTTTTAAATTAATCGTCAGAAAAGATATACCCTCCCACACTAGAGAATCTAGCATCATTGACAGACAAACGTAGTAAGCTCACTTCCTAAAACAGCCACCACATCACAGCCTGTGCTACAAAACATTGCTGAGACTTTTAATAAGCCATGGAAAATTTGGTTCTTATTACTACAGTGTTACCTGGAGATACGAGTTTAATTCTTTACAGAGTCTCGCTCATATGTACAGCAGCTCGTATCTCGAACACATTTTTCCTATTTAAAATAATGGCAAAATATTTAATCCATTCCAGCCCTCTGACAAGTCCCCTAAATATCAAATTATGAAAAAAAATACATGTTTTTAATTAAGAAATACAATTATACACCAATAAAACATAAAATAATAAATAAATTCAAAAAGGTGTATAAAATATGGTACTGTAATCTAGCCGTGGCGATAGATAAGCGTGGCTAACGGAGCGCGGCTGAGGAAAGAGGGAAAGAGGCAGGAATACTGAGAATAACGAGATAAGGGATGCAGGGGGATTGGGACCGAGCACCGATGGGCCAATTATCGGTGGCTTTCATAAGCTACGATTGTAAATTGGAACTGAGCTTGTATCTAGAGCAGAGACTTTGCTCGATCTGCGGCTCATATCTCGAAAAACCTGTATGCGTAGCAGCTCGTATCTCAAGGTACCACTGTACATCTAACTAGTCCAGATCTTACTTGATTAGATTCTGGAAGGCATATCCATCTGTCCACTGCTCGGTGAAGGATGCGCCATGTCGCACTGTAGTGAAATGCCCAAGTCTGAGACGGTCCTGCATGCTCTTGTCCCTGCAAGCCATCTTCTCCTGCTTCGACTGAATACACACATCCATTCAGTTAACACAGTTTTTATGTTACATTAACCTATCAATATCAACAGTAGTGAGAGTCCATACCTTCTCAATAAGCAGCTTCTTGCTCATAGTCACACACTTATTGAGGCGTTCTTTACATCGCTCCAACATTCTCTGCTGCTCATCGATCTGTCTGCGCAGGTCACAGTTCACCTGCAGCACACATGCACAAAAACACGGACAAGATCATTGATACCTTTCCGTTAGAGAAAGGAAAACCCACAATGATTACAGAAATAACTTGAAACTGACAAAAGTATTTATAAATAAGAATTTACAGAGAATTTCTCTCATCTTTCGGCTTTTTCCCTGTCACCAGGGGTCGCCACAGCGAATCCCTCACATTAGGATCTGACACATGTTTTATTCCGGATGCCCTTCCTCATGCAACCCTCACCCATTCGGGCTTAGGATCGGACAATGTAGCTTCTCCAACTTACCTAGAATGACAATTTAGCATTTCCGATTTACCCAACGTGCATGTCTTTGGCCTGTGGGAGGAAACTGGAGCACCCGGATAAAACCCACGCGAACACCGGGAGAACATGCAAAGCCACACAGAAATTTCCAGGTCGCCCCACCCGCGTATCGAACCCGGATCCTCTTGCTGCGATGCCACAGCACTATCCACTACCCCACCATGCTGCTCTTAGAAAAATAATGAAAATCATTTTGCTTCCGAATGGTGGTTCAACAGAAACAATTAAACTAATTAATAAATACAATAAACAAATACAAACAGAATACTATGATTGCAAATACTTTTTAACTCATATTCAATTGAATATACCGTGGAGACAAGATATTTAATGTTCAATTAGATAAACCTGATTTGTTTTAACCTGGTTTTTGTAAATATTCACTCATTTTAAATTAGATGCCTGCAACAAGAGTTGGGACAGGGGCACGTATACCAATGTGTTACATCACTATTCCTTTTACCAAAACTCAATAAGCATTTGGGAACTAAGGACACCAATTGTTGAAGCGTTGTAGGTGGAAATCTTTCCATTCTTGCTTCAGTTGCTCAACAGTCCGAGGTCTCCATTGTTGTATTTTGCGTTTCATAATGCACCACGCATTTTAAATGGGAGACAGGTCTGTACTGCAGGCAGGCCAGTCTAGTACAAGCACTCTTTTACTACAAAGCCTTGTAAAGGACAACGCCATTGATTTCCAAAATCAATTTGAAATGCCGACTCATCAGACCACACGACACTTTCACTTCGCGTCAGTCTATTTCAGGACCAGAGAAGCCGGCAGCATTTCTTGATGTTGTTGTTGTTTTATGGCTTTTGCTTTGCATGGTAGAGTTTTAACTTAGAGTTTAAACAAACTGTTTGTAAATGCAGTGCAGCCTTGTTTCGCTTACTTGCAGAGATTTCTCAAGATTCCCTGAAACTTTTGATTATACAGACTGCAGGCGATGAAATCCCGAACTGACAAACTTGACTGTTTTTGATAATATATTCACTTATTTTGAATATCACGCCTGCAACACGTTCCAAAGTAGTTGGGCTAGGGGCACAAAAAGAATTCTCAGAAACACCTGAATGGAACATTCCACAGGTGACTGGGTATAAAGGGGGGCATCCTAGAAAAGGTCAGCCCTTCCCAAGCAAGGACGGGCCAAGATTCACCACTTTTGTCATTGAATTTACAGGAAGAATGTCAATTTTCACTCATTGTAAAAGATCTGTATTATAAATGTAAGGGCTGGTCAGTTACTGTAGGTTACTGTATTGACACATTGGTGCTTTGTGCTGTTACTGAGACAACATACAGCCTATTCATACAAAAACTCCAGTTCCAGGGGACGTTCACACTACAAAAGAAATTTCCCGGGTGACTAGGCAAGGAAGGGAATGTGCAAGACATGACGCAAAATTGGCACGGCCACAGCAAAAGGGTCCGGGTTCGAGCCCCGGGTGTGGCGACTGCAGAAATTTCTATGAGGAGTTTGCATGTTCTCCCCATGTTCTGGCGGGTTTTCTCCTGCGTTCTAAAGACATGCATTATAAGTTAATTAGTGTCTCTAAATTGCCCGTTAGTGTGTGAATGTGTAAGTGTACCCTACAATGGATTAGCGCCCTGTCTAGGGTTGTTCCTGCCCTTGCGTACAGACTTGCCTGGTGGGCACAGGCTTTGCCGTGGCCCCAGAACTGGGATTAAGCAGGTATAGAAAATAAATGAACGAATTATGCAAAATATACGCTACAATAGTAGGAGTGTGCCTCATCTAAACACACCCATAATCTGCATATCATATTTAAAGGCTGAAAACACCTGAATGGGTACAGATTCTACAGTACTTACCCTAAGCAAATCATCGATGCGTCCCTCTTTTTTCTCCAGGTCTGAACTCTTGCTGCTCTCCAACGCAGCCAGCTTCTCCAGAGTCATGTCCGACTGAGGGAGAACAAACAAAATATTTTAAAATTACCTCATAACTTGCATTGCCTTATCCCCAACATTGTTATCATAAGTCATGAGTGTATGAATCTATTGTACCTGTGTTGCTCGGTGCTGTGTGTGTGTGAAAGCTGGTTTGAGGGTGCATGCCGTGTGGGAATGGTCTGCATTGGAACTGACAGAGGATGGACTTCCTTGCTGCACCTGTCAATCAAAAAATATAAAATCTTAATTTCCTGAAATACATGACATAAAATATTCTATTACATAAAGCAGTTAATGACAATCAAAGTACAATAATCGACTTCTACAACCCCAATTGTAATTAGGTTAGGACCTTGTATAAATAAAATACAATAAATGATTTGCAAATACTTTTCAACCCAAATTCAATTAAAAACACCACAAAGACAAGCTATCTACTTACCTAACGAATAAACTTGATTGTTTTTTGCAAATATTTAATTATTTTAAAATTTGATGCCTGCAACACTTTGCAAAAAAAGTGGGACAGGGGCAAAGTTTAATTAAGAAGGAGAGTTTATAATATCAAGAGTAAGAGAATCTAGGGAAACCTCTGCTAGTAAGTGGCAAGGACGAAAACCAACATTGAATGCCTGTGACCTTTGATCCCTCAGCAGGTACTGTATTAAAAGCAGACATCATTCTTTTACAGTATTACCACATAGGTTCAGTGAACACAATTCATCAATACATCTACTAGTGCAAGTTAAAACTACCAGGCAAAGTGAAAGCCATATACAGTATTAACACCCAGAAACGCTGCCGGATTCTCTGAGCCCCAGCTGATAGACTGACGCAAAGTCCTGCTGTCTGACAAGTCCGCATTTCAAATTGTTTTTGGACATCATGGACGTCGTGTCCTCCGGGCCAAAAAGGAAAAGGGCTTTCCGGATTGTGATCAGCGCAAACTTCAAACGCAAGTATCTCTGATGGTATGGGAGCGTGATGATGTCCATGGCATGGGTGATCTACGCATCTTGGCGGGAGTGCGGGCACTAGACAGGTCTGTCTGCAGTCCAAACCTGTCAACTATTAAAATTTGTTGCACATTATGGAGCACAAAATACGACCACGGAGACCCGGCACTGTATAGTCCTCAGTTCCCAAACACAGAGTGTTGTTAAAAGAAAGATGATGTAACAAAGAGGTAATTTTCAAGATGAGTAAATATTTGAACATTACATATATCGTCTTTGTAGTGTATTCAATTGAGTATTGATTGAAAACAATTTGCAAATCATCATATTCTATTTTTGTATATAACTTCTTTGGAATTGGGGTTGTAGGTGAATTGACAAGAATCAGAGCTACATGCTGGAATGGCAACAGTGAAGAAGAACGGAAAAGTTTAGGAAGAAGAGAGAAAGTGACAGAGAGCAGATGACTCACTGCAGCAGTAGGGTTGGACAGAGAATGCTGTGGTGAGGAACGCACCACAGGAGGAATACCACGTGCCGGACTAGTGCCAGTACCACTACCCCCCGCAAACTAGACACACAAGGAGAAAATGGTTAGAGAAAAGGTCGAGAGATTAGTATAAAATTTGAAACAGAACTAATCGGACTATCATGCATTCGCTTCTGAAACACCCAAACAGACAGCGTTCACTCGAGGAGTGATGCCTTATGTTGATGCTTATAGAAAGCTGTTGTTCTCACTGGCATTTTTGCTGCTACAAAGGTTTGCTGGAACACTTGCAGAACACTAGGTGCATACTACCGGTTATACGGCAAGGTATTCTTTAGTCTTGCATAGTCACTGGCTCTACCTCTAGCTTGCTGTTCAGGCTGGCAAAACATTTCACACAGTATCCAGTCATACCCACTACTTCATTAAAGACACTTTCTCTATACAGTTCTCTAAAAAAATCCTCGGACAACAAAAAACCAATCCTACGCTGATCTCATTTAGCGCATATAGGTTTTACTCGCTCTTGTATCTGCAAACTACAGCGTTTTACTAGGCTATGTGCTAATTATATTACAGTCCTAAAAATTAAAGGGGTATTCGTCCAGGTTTGATTAATACATTTTGACAAAAGTATATGAAACAGAGATAAAGACATTCTATGTTCTATTGTTGATGTAAAAATCAAGCTACCCAATCTGTTGGGTGGTGAAAAAGTATTTTTGTATTTTTTATGTTATAATAACCACTTTTTGTAGATTTAAAGGCTGCTGTTCTCCATGCTACAAAAGTATCACCATCATTACCAACGTTCCACAGTATTACTGTATAATGTAAATGTCAATACATTTTCCTTAATATTGATAATTAATTTCTGTTTCAGTTCAATAAAGGAAATAATCCATTACATGGACACACCAAGGTTTAAAACTCACCTCAAAGTAATCACTGATTTTATGTCCTCTGCCTCCTGCTTTGGTTCCTGGAGTAGAAATAATATTTGCAATGTTTAGAATTTGTAATAAATGTATTAGATTTGATCTACTGCTGGCTCATAATTTTTAAAATACGGTGAAGTATTAGATAAATTTAGCTGAAGAAAGTGAATGTGTACTAGCCAAGACATGTACCTTGGCTGTCAAAGGGGTCTCCTTTCCTCTTGCGTGTTCTCTGGTCATTCGGCTTCTTCTCGGGTGTCTAAGGGGCAGAAAAAAGAAAGAGGGAGAAAAACAGAAAATTATGACTTGGATTCATTCCACAATTCAATTTATTAGACACCATCAACAGCACCCCATCACATTTTTTACAATGCTAAAAAGTAAAATGTTAGCCTTATTAGCAATTTTAGTGAGGTTTAGTTAAAGGAACAGATGATTTAATCATGCCATTTGGGCAGCTGGAATTGACATTCTTGCACAAAAACAATTCTGCAACTCATTTCAAATTCCTGATGAATATTAGCCCAACTTCAAAACTAAGCAATATTATTTATATTTTGTTTCTGTCCCTCTTTCCAGGCAGGTTTGGTGATTGAGTATTTACTGTTGAATGCCCAAAACTATAAAAATCTCTGCTTTTAAAAACAGATTTCATTTCTAATCCCGTAGCTATATAATAATTACTTGATAGCCAGTCAGTTTGGGTCAATATGTAACTTACACTTTTACAGAGAAAATACATTTAAAGTTTGAGAAAATTTTAGGGAAAGAGATATTTCTTTCCCTAAAAGAAGTACATTTTTATGCAGGTATAATGCAAGGTCCGTCACATTGAAAATATAAAGTAAAAGCATAAGGCGTTTCGAATGTACAGTTAGGCTTGCGGCATTTAATTTGAAATGCTGCCGAGTGTATGAGTAGGTATTGATGTTATAAAAGATAAAAACAAGTATCTGATTGTTCAATACAACAAGCTAAATATCAGCATACTAATCAGTTATAAAGCTATCCAGTTTAGAAATCAATAATGGTACTAATTAATAGACTGGAGATAGATTCACTAATGTCTAATTAGTGAATACTCAAATTTTAAAATTAATCAGGATCATTTAACACTATATAGATTCCTAAACGTGTTAACATAAACAATGTCAGTTTCTACGCAGTTTTGTCTTTGCCATGCAAATTTGTGCTTTAAACCCATAATCGAATCTCGCGATTATACTTTTCTTATTATTTGGTTATGGGTGCTTTTTTACTATAATATCCATTTCACCATTTCTGATAACATTGGAGAATCCTTTCAAACATTCAATATTAATGCTTCCAGTGTTTAGATTATGTGTTTTATAATATATGAATTAAAATATATTTATTTGTTATAAGGCTTTAGATGGTTGAGGATTAATCATTCCAATTTCCGACCTGTGAATTAGAGACTCGTCAGAGCAGCTACTATTAAAAAAAAATGGGAGAAGCTATATTAAGCAATCATAGGACACCAAGAAAAGTGTGCATGTGACATTAGGAGGATTAATTAAGACAGATATTTATCAGCTCTGGCTGTACGCGTGTGTGTGTGTGTGTGTCTAACCTCAAGCTCTTTGTCACTCAGAGAGCCCACACTACACAGACTATGATTGGAGGACTCATTGTGCCCAGAACCCTATAGAAAGGAGAGAAATAACAAATGAATACAAAGGCGAACATTAGGTAAAGAGAGTTGCCATAAAACAAAACATCCTGTTTATGAGTATACAGCTCCACTATGACAGCCTTCAAAATAGCCTGCTATGTTTTATTACTCCCTGATATTTTTCCACCCCATCAGGCCAGAGGACCGCAATACCAACAACTTTCAAGGTTGCAGAGTGAGAGGATTGGGTGGGGTACAGAGGAAGTATTTTATTTAACAACAACTCCATTACATACCGCTTCAGCTGCTTTAGTGTGGAAAACATGCATGTATTATTCACAATCACAATAAGACAGGACAATCAGCTTTAATACACCTGATGCCTGTTGCAAAAGAGACGCATGATTCAATGAAATGTTTCTGCTGCCTATATGAGTCACAGTTTAATCACCATTTCTAAGCTGCGGTTTGACTATATGGAAAGTATTTTTTTTTAAATCTGTCAAAGTGCTTAAGCACTTAACACTACACAAAATGCAGCAAAATGAAGAAGTCATTAATTTAATAACACAACCATTTAATCCTTACTGCTTTGCCATCTGTCAAAAAAAATGTAAACAGTGTTATAGTTTAGACATGTTTTGGACGTTAATTCTAGATGACCTGGAGACGATATGGGTTAAAATTTGCTATTACATGCTGATGACAAATAAACAAAAACATCAAGGCGTCTGCTCCATATAAACGATACAGATAACAGGCAGAGGGCATAATGTCTTATTTAACAGCGTGCACCTCTTATACCATTTCTAGACCCAATTTTGAATATTATCCATAGCTTGACTATAGTAATTGAACAATTACAAGAATGCAATAACCAAGGAAAACATAAAATATGTGGGGGTTTTGGGTTAGGAATAATCAATAACATGCACAATCACAATTGTCATTTTAGTCCAAAATGTTTTGTCCTGTAAACATTTCAGTATTTACTGAAGAAATTAGCAGTATTCATAATTAAACTCAACCAATGTATCCTACAGCCATCACACTAAACTTTTACACCTGTAAATTCAATACGACATAACTAAAGCTATTGTTTTGTTTATGCATAAATCAATGAAGTGAAGGACAAGTAATCTATTTAACATCATTTCTGCATACAGCGGAATTGGTCCTGCAATTTTAACCATCTGTGCAGTGCAACATACATATATCCACACATGTGAATTGAGCGCACATGCCCCGAGCCTGGGGGTTAGGTGCCATTTCCAAGGTCACTTAAGCCGCATAATGACTTGGTGGTACCAGGATTTAAACAAGGGACCTTCCAATCGCAAGGACGGTTCCGTAACCGTAACCGCAAGCCTACAACTGTTCTGACAACACATCAACGGATGAAATTAGGCAGCAGCTTTTAAGTGAAGATGCATATACAGCAACAAGACTGAGATGAGCGATTCGAGGTTGCTGTATTAGTGGACTGTATAAGTATAAACAGAATGAGAAATGTGAATTATGCAGAGGGTAATAATGTTAGGAGATGTGAAAGATCTGAGCAGTGTAGCAGGCATGGCAGACCTTTGCGACTCCGACCCCGGTGAATCGAGCCTCAAGGAGCTCCTGTCTCCGAGGATCCAGGCTGTGCAGTTCCTCCATCCTGACTGTGAAGAGAAAAAGAGAGAGAGAGAGGTGGAACAGTTTGCATCTCATTATGTAACCATAGTGATGCTGAGATTTGACACCACATTAATGTTTGTGTGACATGTTGAGTCATGGGCCAGCCATGCATGTATTTTCAAGGGATTCTCTGAATGCTTTTTTCATGTCCTACAAGCCTACAGACTCGTAGCATAGGAAATCAGGACTCTAGCATTCAACATGACACGTACACACAGGTTAAAAGAGACTTAAAAACAGTCATACCCTGCAGTTCATCACACAATAACACAAAATCTAACACTCAACCACAGGCACATTTTAACAGCGCAGGAGCTGAATACAAACAGGAGGTCAGCAGGGGGGTACTGACAGACAAACCAAAACCCCAAAATCAACCCTAAACTAACCATCTATACAGCAAGCTAGCTAACAATCTGCACACAGGCTAATCAATCAAACCACAAGTCTAGCTAACAAAATATAGTGCATCCTTATTTGTTGTAAAGTTATTTATATATCTGAATGTAAAATTCAAAACGCATATTTATGCATGATTTAACGATATATAATTGTTTCCAGCCTCTTTTACATATTTCCGAAATAAGACGTTAGCAAGTTATCTAGCTAAACATCATGCAGGCTAGTTAGCTAAAGCTAGCGAGCTTGATTATAAGTAATCATTTAATCAGTTTAAAAGGCAATATTTTGGAGAAAGTGTGAGTGAACAAAAAAGATATTTGTTACCTTTTATGAAAATTCAAATTGTTAGACATTTTCCTAGTGTGTTATCTGGAGCTAGCCTTATATGACCCATTTGGGTTTGGCACAGTTATCACAACATTGTTTGCTCTCCGGCTATTCAATCCAGTAGAGTTTACATTCGAATGTGATGGTTTAGCAGTGTTTTTTTTCAGTCATGAGAATAAATATTAAGCAGCATGAAATCCCACTTTACCTGAGCTCCCGATTATGATGCAAAATAAACTTTTGGTTGAATCTGTGACGGCTTTCCCCCTTTGTCACAACGGACCTCTTCTTCGGTTAGCCAGACATTCCCGAACACTAGGCCCCAAATCCCCGCGTATCACCAGCACACTGTATGCAGCAAACAGCGCGTGGTACTCGCCTGCGATGCGAGCTTCAAGCGGAGGTTGCGCTAGCCCCCCTACACGAGGCCCTGAAGTGGTCAATTTCTCCTTTCAGCGTGGTTAAAGACAGTCTATCAAATAATCAAGCTCTCTACACACCTTTCTTCTTACAAAGCAATGGCATGCTGTCTATACAGCAATATCCACCGAGCGGTGTTCATGGAACATATCTCCGCTCGCTACGATTATAAATCTCGGATGTGTGTTCCCTGTTGCGGGTCAGCAGCACCGAACCAGGTTCAACACCTCAGATAATCAAAAAATGCGCCGAGAATCAAGTTCCCGATTATGTACAAATATCAACAGTGTAAAAACTGTGTGAACGAAAAGCAGAGCTCTTCCCCGGTGATCAGTTCAATCCGGATCGATTCGGTTCGGTTCTTCTTCTTTTTTTTTTTGCAATGTAAACAATAATCGGTACAATCTCATATTCTCTCGTGAGATTGTGCAAGATTTTCGGGTATTCGGCCACGCCCCATTATACATTCCATATGTTCCGTTAAACATTTGTTTTTTTTCTATAAATGACACCTTGAATATTTGTCAATATTTTAAACAAAATCCCTAAATCAACACCACAATCTCACCATTGTACTTTACCTTATAGTTGAGGTGAAATCATAGGAGGGCATATTTTGCACACTTTGTATGCATTTGTCTTGTAAAAGGCTAAAATCTTAATATTTTTGTAAATTTTTACAGAGGTTTTATTTGTATTCATATTACATAATATTACATCATGTAGATACAGAAAAAAATATTTTCAAACATTCCTTTTAAACAAAAAACTTTAATACAGGGCAGCATGGTGGTGTTGTGGGTATTGCTGTCGCCTCACAGCAAGAATTACCCGGTTTTAATCCCCGAGTGGGAAAACCTGGGGAATCTTTTGTAAAGTTTTCATGTTCTCTTTGTGTTCACGCAGGTTTTCTCTGGATGCTCCGGTTTCCTCCCCATTCCAAAGACATGCATGTTAGGTGAACTAGCGTCTCTAAAATTGCCCTTTGTATGAGCATGTGTCTGTGCATCTGTATGTGTGCTACAATGGATTGGCACCCTGTCT
>JAOUQT010000022.1:13290771-13303780 GCA_025769995.1 Xyliphius kryptos
AGGGATCAAGATTAGGTTTTTTAATTAAAGGTTTGATAACTGCTAGTTTGAATGAACTAGGGACATATCCAGTACTGTCTCTCCATGCATTAAGTCTTAAGTGTGAGGAGTCTTTGGATTTGCATCACAGCATACTATACAAAAGTAACATTAGTCTTCGACTATCTTCACTACTTCCAGTGATTTTCTCCGTATCTGAGTGAGCCGCTCCTCTAAGCTGTGGATCTGTGGTATTATAAAACCTAATTGCAAGTATTTCAAGTAGCATTTTTAGGAATGGCAACATTCATTAGTTTCCCTTCTAGATATAAATCAGCTATCCTGCCCAAACCTTTGTCTGCCCATTGTTTGAATCCAGCATCAGCTTTACCAGGAACAAAGCTTGTGTTTGTGTATTGTATTATTGTATAATAGTTGACAGATACTATGTTTTCAATTTCCGGGAATATTTTGACTCTAAATATGTAAATCCATCCTGGTTAGCTGAAAAAAAAACAGCCATTAGAGAGCACAAGGCAGTGTATTCTAGTGCCGGTCCCAAGCCCGGGTAAATGGTGAAGGCTGCGTCAGGAAGGGCATCTGGTGTAAAACCTTTGCCACATAAAATATGAGAATTAATCAATGTTACTACATACTGGATTGGTTGCGGCCTGGTTTAACAACGACTGTCACCAGTACTGGTGGCAAGCAGGGTACTGACGGAAATTGGGATACTGCTTGCAGAAGACGACGAGGAGGGAAGCGTGTGAGGAGACAGAGAAGGGTGAATATTTTGTGTGTGCAGGAGACAAAGTGGAAGGGGAGTAAGGCTTGAAGCATTGGTGTTTTTATTATGGTGTGGATAGAAAGAGAAATGGAGTTGGGGTGGTCCTGAAGAAAGACTTTGCAAAGAGTGTTGTTGAGGTGAAGAGGTTGTCAGATATGGTGTTGGGAAGTTATGATATGGAAGATATGGAAGTTATAAATTGATGGTGTAATGGTAAATGTTGTGAGTTGGAGGAGAAAGAGAGATTCTGGAGGGAGCAAGTTTGGTGTTTAGGATAGGAATCTAGAAAGACAGTTGGTGGTGGATTTTGCAAAAGGGATGGAATGGCTGTGGTAAACACATATTTCCAAAAAAAGTAGGAGCACAGGGTGACCTACAAGAGTTGAGAAAGGCTTTGGGTGGTAGCAAAGAGCTTCCAGATGACTAGGTAGCAACAGCAACAATGAATAGACAGACAAGCAGGAAGGTAGGAGGTAGCAAAAGCCAAGCAGAAAGCCTAGGATGAGTTGTACAAGATGTTAGATGTTGTATAACCTTGCAAGGCAGAGAGATAGGATATGCAACATGTCATGGTGATTAAATATAAAAATGGAAATGTACTGACAGGTGAGGAGAGGATGAGGAAAAGATGGAAGTTGTATTTTGAGGAGCTGATGGATAAAAAGAATGTCAGGGAAAGAAGAGTGGAATGCATAGAAATAGTGCAACAGGATATAGTAAAGATTAGCAATGATGAAGTAAGGAAAGCTTTGAAAAGGATGAAGAAGGGAAAAGCAGTCGGACCTGATGACATACCGGTAGGAGTATGGAAATTTATAGGAGAGATGAGAGTGTCGTTTTTGACTAGATTATTTAATGAGATTTTTGAAAGTGAATTGATGCTTGAGGAATGGAGGGAAAGTGTACTTATACTGATTTATGAGAACAAGGGCGATGTGCAGAAATCACAGGGGCATAGTCATCCACCTCGCCCACCACCTTTACAAATGAATATACATTATATAAACAGTATAAAGACATGCACGCTAGGTAAATTGAAAATGCCAAATTGCCAGTTCTGAAAGAGGTCCCTGGTTTTCTTCCCGGGGTCTTCTCCTCCTCCAGCTCCCAGAAGCGCCTGCAGACACTTCCAGTGATAATGATCTCTGGTTATTGGTATCAAAAGACCTACCACCTAGTAAAACTGCCTCAGCCATTAACATTCCCACAGCTCCCCCTAAGAGAGATTCCCGATGCACAGGCTGTGCAGTAAATATCTAAGCCTTTGTATAATTTTTGCCTTTAATTGGTCATCCTTGTTCCAGTTTGTCATGCTTGCATCGGACTGATCATTCTATGGCTGGTCAGCAATTCAATAATTATAACCTTCCCCGCATGGCTGGTAGTGTTAGGTTAACCACAACATTTGGTGGTAAATTTACAGTCTGTTATGTTTAGGCCTAACCCTATATCTAGGTTTCTTTATCTACATTTTTTGTTTTGATTTACTCATTTATCTTAATATCCCATATCAACTGTATTCTGGTAATTACTGTGTAAGCTAACTATCACTCATACAAACACAAAATACTTAGGCTTAACCTTTGTTTATTGTCCATGGTTTAGGATTTGTGTGTAAACCTGGGCATTTCTTTCTCTTTAATAGAAACATTTTTGTAAAAGTACTGTACATAACTTGTTTTTTTTTTCTATTTTTGCTTGCTTACTAATAGACCAAACTATTAGTGAAACTCATGAAACTATGAAGAATAACTTTCAGACCTGAATGCAAAATGACATACAATAGGAAGCAAGTGCGGTTTTATTGAAAATCAAGTTCTTACAATCAAGGAAAAAAAAATTCATTTATTAATAAATTTTCTATATCATATTAATTCTAGTTTAGGGTCACAAGGAAACAGGTGCCCACCTGGCAACTCTGGGAGCAAGAGCAGAAACAACCCTAGACAGGGGGCCAATCTACCATAGGGTGCACAAACACAATCACACACTAGAGACACCAATTAACCTATCATACATTTCTTTGGAATGCGAGAGAAAACCAGAGTACCCGGAGATAACCCGCGCAAACACAGGGAGAACATGCAAACTCCACACAGAAATTTCACTAGTTGTCCCACCCGGGGCAAAAAAACAAAGCAAAGTGTATAAAAACCATGAACTAGATGAAGATAGCCAGGCAAAAATACACAACCTAGGGCAAGGCTAGGCTAAACCATCTTATACTGGGAACATACTTAGATGAGTCAAATCAGGCAGTCTATTCAAAGATTGCTCTGCAAAGTTGGAACTTGAAAACCCTCGCCCTAAATACAAAATTAAGGAATATCACAAACAACGTGATAATTTATCGCATGTAACATCAAAACTCATTTATAATCAGGTTAAGCTGGGATTGTACGTTGCATGTGTCAGCCTCTACCCTTACTGTGGTGCTATCAGACTTCCTGACAATGTAAAACAAATGTGCTTACCTACTAGCTAGGCAAATCTGATATATCTGATCAACTTCTGATGATTATGAAGAAATGCTTCTAAATGACTAAAACATTAACAAGATATTAATGTGCTACTTACTCTATATGAATGGAAGCATTTTAAGGCCTCACTAAGATTAGCAGAAGATAAGATTTCAAGTGTCTTAATTATACAGTAAGAAAATATGGGTGGGTGGTGCAGTGGCAAAGCAGATAGCACTGCCAAATCACAGCTTCAGTTTCCCCAGTATGATCCTAAACTCAGAGGACTTAATGTAAAGAGTTTAATATGAGTTTTCTGGTTTCTTCCTACCTCCTTAAATCGTGGATAATAATGTAGACTCTAAATTGCCACTAGATATGAGTTTGTGTGTGCATGTGTATCTGCAGGAGCCAAGTGTTCAGAATAATATATGCTCCAGGATGAGTGTATTTTACTAAATAGAGATAGACAGCACACTATCTCTATGAATAAAATGAATAAAAGTGGCAGGAGGAAACAAAAAGTTACTAACTAAGGAATGCTTGGCTCAACTGCTGATATTACAGAAAGTTTGATCTGGCTTTCTTAAACCCCGCTTTTTCGAGCACCCACACTGTGCCTTCTCGCCTTCAGAAAAGTTGAAATACGGAGGCTCTTTCCTTGAATGTTGAAGCCATATTATTCAGCGAGGGAGGCTAAGCTTGTGAGTAATTGCGGCCTATCTAACAGTCCATATGTTGATTTAGTACAACAAGCAAGTCTTTGTGTCATTACACCCTTTAGACTGTACTGTTATTTCCCTTGACAATTGCAGCAGTACAGCCAATAAAGATTTGCCTTGCTCCACCTTTCACTCTTCTCGTCAGTATAAATGCACTGAAATATCTTTACTGTGTTATTATGATAACTATAAATATTTTATGACACATCAAATCTCATAAGCTCGACTCTTCTTTCCTTTCACTGCCTCCCTCACCAAGCCCACACAGTGACTGTGCCTTTAAAAATAGCGCGCGCCTCAGCCTGTGGCGCGTGCCTTGATTAATTACTATGTGTGTGTTTCTGTGCGCGAGTTTGGGATCTCTGCGTGTGTGTGTGTGTGGGTGCATTTGTATTTGTGTGTGCGTGAGTGAGTGAGTGAAAGAAAGCAGCATTATAGATGATATGAGAATGAAAAAAACAGAAGTGGAAAGTAACAAATGATCTACACTCTTCATGTTATTTAGAGTCAAAATGATCTGCAATGTAGCCGTAGAATTTATTTTAAACGCATTTTAAAAATATATTTGTTTAAATACATGTATAATCTACCATTTCAAAACATTTTGTTTATCTGTCAGCAAGCCTGCATCTTCCGGTAGCTGATTTGCAAATGATAACCCAATGTGACTTGTCTATCGAACAGAATCAGTTCACATGCAGGCTCAATGTTTTCATCAGTTGTGTTGTCTTTATATCTGACACTTGGAACAAATTCCTTGATCTTCACTATCCATTCATACATGTTATTGTATCATGGGATACGGATTAGCTGACTGAGCTTCACAATCTCTTGCAGCCCCATAGAGTCAAACCCCTTGTTACAAATGCTACTGGATTTTCAAACAGTGTGAGCTCTACTAACTGAGCTACTTGGGTGCAACAAAACATTCCTAAAAACTTTGCAACTTTAATAAATATCGGCACCAGACACACACTCAGACAACAAATGTCCAATCACTGCATGCTTTTTCTCATTATTCAAATTCAATTTAAAGTGGGGCAGCCATTTTTTCCTTTCACCACAGTCACAAATGAACATATGTGAAATATTTAAACTTGCACAGCAATGACTAGGGTAGAGAATTACAAAGCACTGATAAGATACTAATAAGTGAGTACAACCAAGATTTCTAAAATAACTGGTGTTCTAATAATTTTTGATTTACCTTCCTATGATTTAATCATCAGAAATCAAGAACCAAGAATGTGTATGTTACATGTGCATTTGAAATGTGCATGTGTGGAGTGTGTCTGTGTATAAATATACTGTTGTGAGACCAACTGTTTAATATCTGTATGGTCTGACGGAAGAAGCCCTTTTTTAACCTTTTAACTTCTTGTATTTTAACTTGTTTGTTTTATAAATGTTTACTTCTAATCACCTAAAATAAAAAACATTTAATTTAATTACAGATAAATAAGTCATTAAAATCGGTTTTTATTAATTCTATTTTTAGACCGATTAAAAAGAAATTAGTGTCCTCTAGCAGAAACACTACAAATAGTTACAAACCACATTCATATCTGAGATAGAGATTTCACATCGTAAATTATAACATGTGCATAAGCCATTCACAAGATGCACATGCTACATATGTTACCTAGCTGTTTTTATCGTTTACAGTATTAAGTCATTGTATTAAACTAGTCATAAAGACACAATTTTATTGTTCTGGAAGGATTGCACTGTTGTACTACAATTTATTGTTAATGCTCAAGGAAAGAGATGCAAGGTACATAGGGTGACCAGATGTCCTCTTTTACCCAGACATGTCCTCTGTTTCAGACTTAAAAAATGTCTGGTTGGAATTTCAAAAACTTCTGGGATTTTGTTTTACTAGAGCGTGCATCAAATTTCGAGGAACGTCTAATTCACAGACTAGTCACACCCTCCCCCTACTCCATTTGGTGAAGCGAAGTGGTGAATGGGAAGTGGTTAAGTACATAAAAATTTTAAGATTGCACAATCTGACTGTATAGATACCATTATTGGTTTATGGCCTTCTCTGTAAACATTTAATTGTTCGGTCTGCACCTCAGTAGTCATTGTTTACCAAAGGCAAAGCACATGTACCTACCCTCATGTCGAGCAGCTATGCTGAAACGTAAATGTAAGCTTTCGGATGAATAAAAAAAAAATAATTCCCATGTTTTCGTCTTAGTAGCAATCCATATGAAGCTGAGTGCCTGATGTGTTAGGCTGTCACTTATGTGTCTGTATCAAATAAAGGTGTAAACAACCTACAAGAACACAAAGATCAGCTAAGCATACAACGGCAGCAAGAGGTGAGATCTCCTCATCAAAAGTCACAGAGTTTTTTCTAAGTAAATTTAAGAGTGCAGCTGTCACTGTAGCAAAGGGTGCACAGTTAAGCACCACAAAAGCTACAGGTCAATGGACTGCACATCTGGCTTGTTAAGAAAGGTGTTCACAGATTCCCCAACAGCTCAGAAATTCTCAAGTGCTCGAACAAAGAATCAATTGTAAATGCTGTGATAGCCCCACATTCTGTTCACATTGCTCTAGAAGCACTTCAAGATATTCCTTATTGTGGCATGTCTACTGATGGCAGCAATCATGGAGCAGTGAAAATATTCCCTCTGCCCATTCAGTATTTAGAATGAAAAAATGGTGTGCAAATTAAATTACTTGAAATTAAAAGAAACCCAAATGAATCAGCTGACACCATTGCACAGTACATAAAAGACACACTGGAAAAGAATGGGATATTTTCTAAACGCATTGCATTTACTGGTGACAACTGCAATACAATTTTTAGAGGAATCCAGCGTAATTAGAAAGGGAAAAATGTTTTTGCAAACATCCTTGCTCTCATTGGCTCTTAGATGCCCAGCACATATTCTGAACAATTGTGTTCAGCATGGAACAGACACACTAAATATCAACACTGAGCACATCATTTTCAAAATTTATCAGCACTTCCACATCTACACTGTGCACACAGAGGGTCTGAAGGAGTACTGTAAGATTGTTAATGTTGAATTTAGAACTCTCCTCTCTCACAGAAAGACACGATGGCTGTCATTTTTCCCTGGGATTGGGAGATTTCTTCAGATTTATGCAGCTTTAAAAGCATTCTTTTTGTTACAGGAAAAGCCACCAATGCAGATGAGGAAGTTTTTTGAAAATGAGTTTAGTGAAATTTACCTCTGGCTAATACATTCACCTGTGTGATTCTCAACAGGGTCCAGAGCATGCTTCATAAACGCTAGGTGAACAACTTCATGCCTCTTAACGTCAAGAGTATGCTGGTACAAAAGCAGAAGGATGGGTCAAAGGTGTGACCATTTCAGTGCTAAAGTACAGAACCTGTACTTTGAATATCTAGAGAGATGAATGACACCCATAAAAGAGTTTTCCACTCCTATGTGTCCATATGTGGATGGATCTCAGTAAAATTCTGGAATGATCAGGCACCTAGCTGGATAAGGAGTAGAAAATGATGATTCAAAGTGTTTTGACCCGGTCACAAATCTAAAGAAGTTAATTAAGATAAGTAACTCTGTTGCAGACTTCAGTAATCTACAAGCACACCATTTTTTAAAGATCCAAAAAGTTTTATTCACATCTGCTTAAGGTGGCACAGTTTTTTGCCATACCTGCTCACAATGCAAATGTTGAGCGTATCTTTTCATTGATGCAAGCGAAATGGACCAAGAAGAGAAATCGCTTGTCTGTTGTTTCACTGAAGGTGATTTTGTGCACCCAGTACGATTTTAATAACATGACCTGCAAAGATTTTCATTCCTACTTAATGAGTAATTGTCAATAAGTGGGGAAAGATTCAGTCTGCTGAAAAATACGCCCAATAAGAGATGGATTGAAAAGTATCAGCCATAAGCTTGTCTTTGTCTTTGTTTTTGAACATGCGATACATTATTAGTCAACCCCCCTTCCCGTGCATGCTGAGGTGTCCTCTTTTTCACCATCTCAGATCTGGTCACCCTAAAAGTTCGTAACGAATGAATCGCTGCATTTCCCACAATCCACCGCAGCTAGACATATATGTGAACATTCACACTAGTGCACAGTTACCATTTTTTTTATTTATTATTGTGTTTTTGTACAGTTTGTTGTGGAAAAAGAACATATAACCCTTATTATTATTTTTTTATTTATCTGTTAACATGCGGAATGTAGGTGGTGAGAGGCTGAATAGCGTTGTCCAGGTACCTCCAATTAGTGTACATGATATGGTTGCATTAAAAACCAGGCTCCCAAATACCAGGAGACTACTGGTGAAACGAAGTGATAATCACAGGTTGGCGGAGATAAGGGTTAAACTCTGTATGTCTAGAAGTGTTTCAGTTGAAAGGTGGGAGAAGTAATACCTTCTGTTCTAGAGAAACAAAGTGTACTTGGAATACTGTTTAAGAAAAAAAAATCACAACAAATCTTGACTTCCTTTAGTATTTTTCATTATTTTTGAAGGAATCTTTGCTTTACAACATTGTATGTGATGTTTTTTACAGTACTTTACAGTAATTAGTTAAAAAAAAGTTTTTTTGAGTGTTGAAGAATCTGACAAACTTCTTACAAAGAATATGACTATCAAATTCTTTGCTTCTAGAAAAACCCATGTTCATTCTACAAACTATTTGTTATGTAATATAGTGTTATATTTATGTAAATACAAACATTTTCTTTAACATTGATGTTTTATGTTCAAAGTAATATTTAGGAATACTTTTATATATTTGATAGTAGCTACTGAATTAGTAATGCAGAATTAAATATACAAATAAATATGTCTAGCAAATTTCTACAAAACAATATGACGCCTTAGACTAAAAAACTTTAAAAACCAAAAGCTGAATATTTAAGAGAAAATATTGATTGAATATAGAATATAATGCCATTTTGAATGGTAACTGTTTGTTGGATGCTAGCAAATAGCTTTTTCAGTGCATGTGTTATAATTGTTTGCTTTACATAGTTTTGCTTGAAAGGGGCGATTAAATTATAATATAAAAGTAGTTTGTAGCTTATACAAACGACTATTGTCTATGCTATTCAATGAAATTATTAACACACACACTGTCCCCCCACACATTAAAATCTCCCGTGTCAGATTAACTTCTGCAGTATTTATATATGTCTATCTGGGCACAAATGTACAGTGTGGGTGTAAATGCAACCATGGAGACTTTTCGTGCGCATATGTGAAGCTATTTTCATGTAAAGTAATTAATAGGAAACCTGTCACACATACTTCCTTTGTTCCTACAGTAATAGCAGACATAAAAGCCAAGTTTGTTTGCGTGTCTGCTCCAAGGAAACGTAACACACACACACACACATGCAGGTTTATCTGTACAAATTTGAAGCTAAACTGCAATAAACAAGCATGGAAAATGGAACACACTTCCAACTCATTCAACAACCGGTGAGTCTTTGATGAGCTGGGCAACATATGATAGGTTACAGATGTGAACAAATAGATGATACAGAGAATGGCATTATAAATTGAATGTCAAGTTAAATTCAGGTCTAAAACATGAAATATATCTGGTGATTAATTTATAACTACTTCGATGTGGATTAAAGCTTTTAACACTTATTAACTATACTTTAGGATAAAAATCAGAATAATGGATTTAATGTAATATAATCTGTGGCAGGTGTTAAAAAACATCCTCATGGTCCAGTTAGATAAAAATTTTGCTTTCCAGCATTGATGGATCAATGAATTCTGAATTATATTAGAGAATGCTAACAGGAAATATCAGGAATTCTGTCCATGAACTGAGAATGTGGGTCATGCAACAAGATATTCTAGCAAAGACAGTTTGAGGCAAGATCAAATATTTTTAACAGATTAATCAGATCCAAAACATGATCCAAAAGCCAAATAAAACTGTAACAGGTCAGTCGAGGAGCAAACAGGATTAATAGTAATCTTGGTCTAAATAACAAAACACTTGGTCAAACACTAAAAAGTCAGCAAAAACAACGCATCAAGCCTGTGGAAGTCATAAAACTACCTTTAACACACATGCAGAAATAACAAGGAATATGTGGATTCACTTAGCACCAAATAGAAGTGAGACTGAGATTTTTTATTTTTGAGCAAGTTTCCCTGGGCACCACCATTGTAGACTAAGTTGACCGTGAAATGGAACATTGTATAACACTGGTTGCCAGATTACAACTGCTATGCTACTCCTACTTTCCTTTCTTTGTATTTCAAATAAAAAACAACAATTTATAAAAGTTATTTCATCTATTTACACACATATTGGTCTCTATTTGACAGGCCCCTCAGCCTGTTACTCTCTTTCAGCACATGTCCTCAGCAATGCCACCACCTGAATTATATTCTCGGCCAGGACACATCAGAGAGGGTACAACACAACACAACACACATTTACACCTAAATAAGAGAATTTCAGTTCTAAACCAACAAAAAACCCTAGGTATTTGTGAGCTTGCGAATACAATTTGTTTTGTTTTTTTTATACTTGTGTTTAATACAGGTGATGGACTACTGTATGTATTTATGTTTATGTTATGTTCATGTTTCTGTTTCTGTTGTTCTGTTCAGGCGCAGCGGTTGCTGTGAGTTTGTTTTTATTCTTGTGCACTCTTAGGGCACCCTGGTTTATTTGTCCCTTCCCCCATTGTTAGTCTCAACAGGTGTGGCAATGTCTTGTGATGATCTGTGCCAGTTTTAAAGTAAATGTTGTATCAGTAAAAGGTAACAGTCACAGTTATAAACACAGTTTTTGTTTATGTTTATCCTTCTGCCTTTGTTATGCTTTTATTTTAGTTCTGGTTTGTTGTTTATTTCTGTCTGTTTCACAGCACATTTGCTGTTAGGTTTTGTTTTCCGTTATTATAATTATGTCTTTTGTTCACAGTAAAAATAAAGTTTTAGTTCATATCACTCCTGTTCATTGTCGGTTTTATGGTTTGAGGCTAGCGCGGCGGCATTAACCACTACTGGCTCACCCACACATAGAATGACCCGTCCAGTAAGAGATAAACAGGGCAACAACATGACCACTCACCGCGATTGATCTCCATTCCGGATGAACAGGTTGCCAGAACGACAATGGCTACTGATGACAAGGATTCCCCGCTGGACAAGTGGAGTGACCCACTGGAGCCCCGGCCGCAGATCATGCCACACCCACCTGAATTTGCCATCAACAGCCTATCCCTCCTCCAGAGGTGCAAGAAACTCTAGTCCTGATATGTCAATGCACCGCTGAGTACTGCTGACATAAGTCAAGTTCCCCATGTGTTCCCCATTCCTAACCCCTATTGTCTCCCTGTAAAGCAACCCATCCTCGTCATGCCATGTATTCAAGTCCAAGCCCTGCCCTAGTTCCCATACAAAACCAAGTACTGTAGCAGCCCCAGAGACACACCCCTTTCCTAAACCCATGCCCAAGCCATGCCTTTCTTCAGTGCTAATGTCAAAGCCACACCTTTCTGCAGAGCCAGCACCAACACCCTGTTTCATGCACATGCCTAAGCCAAAGCCGCATCTCTCATCAGTGCTAGACCCACGCTTCATGCCAGCACTTAGGCTAAAGCCACACATCTCATCAGAGGCAGAAACATGCCTCATGCTAGCACAGATGCCAGACACTATGTCAGGCCACTAGTCTGAATCAGCGCCAGAGCCATGCTTCAGGCCAGCACAGTTTACAGCTCCACACACCCTCTCAGCTCCTCAGCCACTGTCTCAGTTTCAGATTCACATTATGCCAGCAATGCCTATGGACAGCCCAAGCTTCGGTTGTGCGGGGAATCTGTTGAGGTGCGGGGAATCTGAGGTCTTGAATTAAGGAAAATAGTCAAAAAAGTTCAAGCAGCAAGTTAAATAGTCAAAAGTGTTTAATTTGGAAGTAGGGCTTGAGGCAATTTGGGCCTGCCTCATTAAAACTTACGAAGCTTCTGCAGTTATTGACAAAGCACTTTTAAAAAGATTATGCATCGGCTAGTTAAGCTTAGTGACAATTTGATTAGTTTTCTTTATTCTTGTTTTTAATGCTCATGGATTTTTGTTTTGTAGCGTTTTGTAATGATCTATAAAGTGAATGTCAGATCAGTAAATGGTAACAGTCACAGTTATATGTACTTTGGGTTTATGTTTATCGTTCTGTCTTGTGTTCCTCTCATGCACTTTGTCCATGTCTTTATTATAGTTCTGGTTTTGTGGTTTATTTTTCACTGAAAAGAGTGTGCATGAGCGATGAGGTTTGGGGCGGCGCCCAGGGGTGCGCGTCATAAAACCTATTTTATACACTATATTGCCACAAGTTTTTGTTCACCTGACTTGACTCACATATTTATCTTCTTAACCATGGAAACCCATTCCATGAAGCTCTCAGCGCACTGTTCTTGAGTGTTCAATGTTCGCTGTTCTAAGCTAATGGCCACATGAATTTTGGAGGTCTGTAGTGATTGGTTCTTCAGAAAGTTGGTGACCTCTTTGCACTATGTGCATCAGCATTAATTGACTTTGCTCCGTCGGTTTATGTGGCCTACCACTTCACGGCTGAGTTTCTGTTGTTCCCAAACACTCTTATTTTCTTATAATACAGCTGACAGTTGACTGTGGAATATTTCGGAGTGAGGGAATGTCACGACTGGATTTGTGGCACAGGTGGCATCTTATCACAGTTTAACGCTGGAATTCAATGAGCTCCTGAGATCAACCAATTCTTTCACAGATGTTTGTAAAAACAGTCTGCATGCCTAGGTGCTTGATTTTATACACCTATTGTTGTACTGTATGTGGTGTCACTGTAAAGATTGTGTGCTTCTGAGGCTAATTCCTGATAAACTTTCTTATTTACAGGTGCATCTCAATAAATTAGAATATCATAAAAAAGTTTATTTATTTTTAGTAATTTAATACAAACAATGAAATGCATACATTATATAGATTCATTACAAACACAGTGATTTATCTTTTCCACCTCACTCTGTCCTCTGCATCTTCTGCTTTCACACCAACTACCTGCATGTCTACATTGACCACATCT
>JAOUQT010000022.1:13322267-13332563 GCA_025769995.1 Xyliphius kryptos
ATGGCTGTGAAAGCAATAACTGGCCTGAGTGATCTTTTCAACAAACAGACGCCACTTAGTGACAGAAATGTTTTGACCTTCAGCTATTTTTTTACTCTGAAAGGATCTGAGAAAAGATGGTGTCAATGGGAACATGGAAAAAAATACCATACAGCAGACTGAACTCACTTAAATACTCCAACATATTACAACAAATAATTATACATATATCTTCTTGCCTGATTGCCCGACGAATTTGTTTGTTTAACCCTAAATTGTCCCAGGTTCCAGGAAATGGATGAATGAAGAAAATGAATTGATAAAAATACTCATACTGTCTGCAGTTAACAAAAAATGCAAAAATAAAACAAAGTAATGATGAGTGATGAAAAGTCAGAACAGCAATAGATACCTCTAAAGTCACCTGTCTTCCCCTCCCTCATCCTGCTCTTTTGCTTTCTCTCTCTCTCTCTTATTAATGTATAATCTCTTGCTCCCAGCCTCACACCATGTGTTCAAATACCAGATGCAAAATTCAACACATTTGGCCTCTCCCTAACTTTCTTACACACACATGCAAACATACACCCCCACACATACCAGAATGGGCACAAAATGAGCCAATATCCAAAAGTGCTAGATCAAAATACAATATATGATAATTAACAGGAAGCTATGATATACCTTATCTAAGGGTTCTCCTGTGTTTCATGTTAGTAAAAAAATATATAAATTATAAGCAATATTTCTCATGTGGCCCGACAGATAGTGTTGTCAACTGTTGCTACTCTAATGATGATTATTTTCCTCAGAAATGCATGTTCCAATCATTACAACTCTGGTGAGAGTAAAACAGAAAAAAGCAGTATTCATGTGGGTTGTCATGTCTAGTTTTGATTTTTATTTACCTTTACAAATGCATATTAAGTTTTTTTTAATATCTTTTGGATTTTCCCTGCTTTTATGGGTCGCCACAGCGACTAACTAACATTGTCAATCTGGCACATGTTTAACGCCAGATGCAACCTTCTACCTTTCCAGCTTAGGAAAACAAATGCAAATTAAATAAAAAAATATTAATTCATTTTGACATTGAATAGAGCATTTAAAAGAACACCATCATTTCCTGTATGATATATGCTAGATAAACAAGAATGCTATAAGATGCCATTAGAAGATATTTAGACATAAAATAAAACAACGTGACTGAAGTAAGAGCAGCCAGCATTTTTGTGCTAAACTGAAATAAATGTTTTATTTTGCCAGTGTATAACTTCATAAAAACGTGCTTATCAACAGTGATTGCAGACTGATGATGCAAGCGGGAAGATTATCATGCTGCGGAATCTTGTGCCTCACCTCATAGTAACTAAGAACACAGGGCTTATTATCTGAAGAAATGCTGGCTGCCCTTAATTGAGTCAAGTTTTTAAATTTTATTTTATGACTAAATACAATGCCTTAGTTTTTACTCCATGTTTGCTCCTTCGAGGCACTTATATTTTATCATACAAAACAGGCATGTATCGATCTCATTGTGCTTCGAGGCACATATAATCATACAAAACAGGCATGTATCGATCTCATTGTGCTTTGAGGCACATATAATCATACAAAACAGGCATGTATCGATCTCATTGGATGTTAGAGTTAGAGTTCAGCAGCAACAGGGTCATTTGACTGAAATTGGAGCTGTGCGCAAACAGGAAATAAAGAGTTATGCTACAAAAACTGGCCGGTGTATGCTGCTTCAGGGAGTGCAGCGGTAAGAGAAAGCGGCACCACACTATTCATAGAAATCAACAGCACAGTCAGCATAAAGTGGTTTTTCTCATGTAAAATCCTCCTTACACAGAATGATTTTTTAAATGGTTATTGTCAAGCATTCGTTTACCTGCAAACAATAACAGAAACAAAATTCGCAGATCAGTAAAGAATGCAACATATTACCGTGCAACAGACAATTTACCAAATAAAAATAATTTTGCTGCAAAAAATATTCAATTATAGCAGCCTCTAGAAGAACTATGGAAGATTTTCCAATATGCTTTTAATAAAATATATTTTACACACATTTACACATAACCAAGTAAAATAGTGATGTTCTTTAGTTAATTGCTGTTTATATGTTTTCCTCATGTACAATCATATACATTGTTTGTGAACGCATTATTGAATGCTACTGAGAATTTTTCACAGTACTCCAGATTGATTAGCTGGTACCTTTTACTAAGCGTCTGTACAATAATTCTCAAAATGTTCAGATATACAAATATAATTTTGTGCTGACTTAGTAATGTAGAATTCATAAAAAATAAACATATATAAAAAATTGTACTAAGAAAAGAATGTTGCAGAAGACTTTTGCACAGTATTTACTCACCCAGGATACGAGGCGGAGGACAGGCTGTGGCTGCTTTATAAATACCACTGGATCGAATGTGCACCCAGCTTTTCCTGCCCCATATGCCTGCTCCATCCTCATAGTCTGGTGCTGCTCTGTGTGTCCCACAGGATATTATACTGCTTACACTAATAGCGAAAATGCCACAGGATATTGTATCATTTACACTAACCACTCACGTGGCACCAGTTATTATACAACTCTAACCGCTCAAATGGTTATTATACTGCTTACACTAGGTTATTATATCAGTTACAGAAACAACTCAATAGCTACAGGGTATTATACTGCATTAGAATAACCACTCAATGGCTGCAGGTTATTATACCAGTTATACTAACAACTCAAAAGCGTTAGATTGCTGTACCACTTACAATAACCACTCAAATGCCACAGGATTTTTCTTTACCTGTAATACTAACTCAATTGCAACAGGTTATTACATAGGTTATGTTAACAACTATAGGTTACATTAACAACTCAAACGCTACAGGTTGATATACCTATTATATCACTTATTCTAACAGCTCAAACGCTAAAGGTAATTATACCAGCCATACAAACAACTCAACCCTGATAAAATTAATCGTACCGGTACACTATAGGTTCAAACTGACTGACGTGCATAAAGAAGCTGACGTTCCTGCCGCATTCTCTTGAACCTTTATCACCGCTACTGTTCCTAGTGCCGTTTCCCAGAGTCTCTCACAATCTCTCTCTATCTCTCTTTCCTTTTCATGGGCGGGAAAAGCAGTACCAGAGCGTGTCCGCGTGACTGCTCGCGCGCGCGAGTGCCTCCAAACGCGTGCGTTTTCCCCCTCAATAATGAGCTATAAACGGAAACTCATCGATCCTCAGCAAAAACGTGGCGTCGTTTACAGAAGTTTATTTCAGAATATAACATTTATTTAATATTTAAATAAGATGTCCTTTCTTTTCCTAATGAGCAATCTGGTGGGCAACAGTGAAAGGAAAAACTCCCCAAGAATTTAATTCAGACACTCAGTTAGATCATGACAGTCTCCTGGCATGTCTCTCCTTGTAATAATTTACAATTACTGGATTAGGAACACTTGGCAAATAACTAGTTGGTTTAACTTTTTAATTAATTCCCATGAACAGACATCAAGGAAACGTCAGATCCACCTTGTGTTTGGAGCTCAGGACTTGGATCGACCACACATGGTTAATCCACACACCATGGTACGGGAACAGCACACAAGTTTATGTGTATCTGACACACTGCCACCTCGCCTCTGGGCTAACCAGCAGTTTGTGGGCAATTTCACATCACAAATCATATGTGAAATAGTTTGTGAAACTAAAACTATAAGGCTAAAACTGATACAGTAAAATATAACAGTTTTAGCAGTAAAATGTCTTAAAATTTAACTACGGTTGAATGATCAGACATTAAGCTGAAGTGGTTAAAATACCTTGTGACTGTTTTTCTTTACACAGTACATCATATTGATAAAAAATATAGCTTTATTGTAAAATGTGTAGGTAGTATTTATTTTTAAATATGACCTACATGCAGTAAAATGATCACTAATTACAGATAAAATATATTTAAATAATCAAGCTATTTAAATATTAAACACTGTATTATAGCAGTTATTTATCAAATAATTGGCCAGAAATATAGAATCTCTTTATGCTGCTTTATTAGAAAAAGGAAATGCCTCGCTAATTTGTATGTCGAATAACTGACCCCTATATTCACTATTGTCATTTTCATAATGATGTGAACTCAGCAAGACTGTGGACGAGCTAACACAAAAGGCACTTTATAAGCAGCAAGAGAGACTGATTGTAACCGGAAAGATGACATCTATGTTAAGTAGAACACTCCTTAACTATAAACAATAGCACTCTATCTGTAGTATTTTCTGATTCATAAGCTAAAAAACACATGAAATAAATTCTAAATCATTTACAATTTTTGCAACACAAGAGATTAGTACATTATGCAATTAAGATCATTTCATGAAAAAAGTGTACATTTACTACAGTACTATTAAACGAAAGGTTTACAACAATTAGTAAGCATGCTTCACTAAGCAATACTTAAACTTGTAAAAAATACCTGATGAACTTTCTGTAGTGAGTATTCATGGTAAAACTAGCAGAACATCAGTGAATGTATTTAGTTGACAAGTGAAAAAGGCTATTTCTACAGTTTAAGTGTCTTTCAATGTCAAACTCTACAGCCTGGCAAAAGATGTCCAATTTTGACAGGCAGGGAAATATTTATTTATTGCTTCATGTCATCCTTAGCACCAGTGGCTATTCTAATGACAGGAACACGCTCATACTCATAGACATGTCTTATTCTGAATTTCTAAAAATTTTAATTTTTATGCATAAAATGGACAGCCAAATTTACAGTATAAGCAAACCAACTGAGCTCCAATTCACCATATCGCACACACAATCACACACATTCACACATTAACGGGAAATTCCAGAGACACTGATTAACCTACCATTCATGTCTTTGGGATGCTGGAGGAAACCGGAGTACCTGGAGAAAACCCATGCAAACTCTATAGAGAAATTTCCTGAGTCGCCCGACCCAGGGCTTGAACCTTGGATATTCTTGCTGTGAGCCCACAACACTATCCATTGCCCCACTATGCCGCCCGCCTTCACAATTTAGTCATTTTAAAAAATAACTATTTTTCAGTGCTAACTTGTTTTTTCACAAGGATAATGTTCCAATATACATTAGTTCAAAATGGCTTATAATTTTCATAAAATCATAATAGAAAGTAGAATGAAGTCGATGGAAATGTAAAAAATGGCATTAAAATGAACTACAGCATATTATTTCAGTAAATAAACTAGACCAAAAATGACAGTGTGCTGTAGAGGTGCTTATATCATAAAAAATTCACCACCTACAGGATATTTAAGAGAACATAAGACCTAACACAACTGACAGGTTGACAGGTTGTAACTTTTAAAATCTAATAAACATTAGATCTAATGATACTGGTGTTCCTCCTCATACTACTAATTCTGTAAGCCAGACCACAGAAGCAATCCCATCTTCATGTTTAATATACAGGAGTGAGTCACAGGCCTCATAATGTAAGCAAACATGTATACATGGAACCACAATGATCCCTTTAAAACAGTATAATGTACCCATGGGTGAGGAACCACAATGGTGCTTAACTGAAATATAAAGTTGCCAGACAAGGAAACCTGCAGTCTATGACTGAACAAATTTTTGTTTGTGTGGACTACTTCATGAAGACCATCAGTGGTCTTTCTTCACGTTTTTGCCATGGGCTCTTCTTATTCTCGCCTTCATCATCTTTATCATCTGTGTCATTTTCAAAATCATTCATGGTGGTCTTCAAATCTCTGCAGTTTTCTGTAATATTGCTGTGGGCACTGTAGTCCTGGCTGTGTCCTTTGCTTGAAAAAGTTCCACCCTGGGATTCTGGAGTGTCATTAGGCATTGGTGCCATAGATCTATTCTCTGGTGAATATGTAGCTTTATGGATCTCACTGCTAGTGGTGGGTTTGGTGATGTCAATTACTGGGAGTTTAGAGTAGAAATTACCAAGGGTCTTTTGCTCCCCCCCTTCCTTTGTCTTTTTTTCATCTTTACTTTTTTTCTGGAAAGACCTTCCTACGTTTCCAGGATATGTCTCTGCATGGTGTTCCTGGGTTGGCCACAGAGGCTCATTGCCAGGCTCAATGTAGGAGTGCCGGACGAGAGAATTGGCACGGCCATCAAGGGGCACAAACCAAGCCAGTGGATGAGGCTTCATGCCCAATCTGAGTAGCCTCTTCTCTGTGCAAGCTTTGAATTCTCCATTCATCTGTGTCATGGTGGATTCATTAAACAGCACTGGTATGTGAACTGGGCCAGAGGAGGGATCTGAACTCCAGTTCTGATTCTGTGACTCTGCTTCCTGCTGACTGGCCTTTTCCGTCTCATTCTGCAGTTTTGCTTCCTGCTGTTGTTGACTCTGCTGGTCAGGTAATGTCATGCTCACCTGGATGGCCTCCATATCATGCTGCAGCTGCTGATGTCTTTCTACAGCCTGCTCCATGGTTGACAGATCAGTGGAGAGACGCATGTAATGTGCTGGGATGACTAAGGTGGGCACGACACTATGGTACATGCTGTCTTTCATTTGCTCCATAGAATGGCAAAGGATGAGCTGTCCTGGCTGTGCATTCATGGAGACTGGACTGTTTAAGTTACCTGCAGCCTGAGAGGCAGAATAGGCAAGGGCATTGCTGTCCCGTCTTTGCTCCTGGTAGTTACCCGCAAATGGGAGCATCCGTGAAGGCGAAGGAGGACCACATGTATAACCTTGGAAATGGCCCTTGCCATTATGGAGATGATTGTTCCTATGATTATCAGAATCATCAGTGAAACTCCTGATATTATCAACTTGCCGAATGTGGCCTAAGTTGTTCATATCCATGGAACAAGTGGCATGCAGAGGGAAACGCTCACTTTTCTTACTGTTCCCCTTTGAATGGTGTTGCTTACATCTAATTAAATCTTCCTGTGAGCTGTGCAAGTCTTTTGTGGATGACAGAGATAAATTTACACCATCTCCAGTGGAAGAAGCCGTGTCCAATCGGCCACCACTGATAAGGTTAAGGTTTGAAGTGGATGTACCCTGATTCCTTCTGGAGCTCTCTAGAGTAGGTGTCATATATATTTTATGCTGATGTTTCCTGGGTTTCAGGCATCTCCTCCTGAAAGAAAGAAGATATTTGAGATAAACATTAGATATGGTATTAACAAACCCGCCTAAACCAATATGTATTTTTGAAAAGCCCAATTTAAAACTATGGGCATTAATAAGGAGTCTGTTACTTTTTGGTGATACACTTTGTAAAATAACACGAATGTAAGTATTTGCCCATGTGATTTTGCCCATGCCCAGACACAAGTGTAATTTAACAATTGAGACATGAAGAACTGCTATCAATCAGGACTCTGTAATATGCTTCAGTAGATAAATATTGTCTAGTCAATTCTGTTCTACTAATCTCCTATCAGAAGACTATGCAAGGCCCAGTTTTTTCAGTTGTCTGCTTACATCTGGTAGCCTCACAGCTAACTAAAGATCATACCCATTGTTTTTCTTATGAGGATAAGTCTATTTGGCAAGAACAGTTGGAACACAGATACCTGCAGTAGTAGAGCAACAAGCAAAGCAGAATGAGAACAATTAGAGCCATAAAACTCAGAATTGTCAGAAGGAATATGGTGTGGTGTATGGTGAAATCTCTCAGGATGGAGCTGTTCAACATAATGCCTGGAACAGACATATTAACATTCTTTTGTTAATCTAGGATTAGGAATATTGTTTTACATATTTGAGATACAATATAATATATTATACAATATATAATATACAATATACTGTATTTTTGACAGTATGATATAATGTTATAATTTATACCATCAGCTTAGAGTGAATCAATTATAACTGGAGCAAATCTAATACATCTGCATTCCAATAACAGTCAAAATATATGTATTTAAGAGAGCACAAGATCTCTGGCTTTGGCTTGATGTACATTATAATAAATTGTAGCTCACCTTCAGATGATGGGAAAGCGGCAAGCCAGTATCCCAAATGAGAAGCCACAAAACTCCAGGTCATGTAAGTCCCATCTTTTTTAATGTAGCCCACACCACTTCTAACCCACAGACCTGAAAGGGCAAAAAAAAATGATAAACACAATGTGATCCTATATAGATACCATCAAGTACTAAGTGTAGGTCATATAGTATGAATAATTAAAAAGATTTTTAGATTTTCCTATTTTTATTGGTTTCTTTTCCAGTGGGAACTGAACAAAAGGTGCACTTAGAATTTAGCAAAGGTTATCGAGATTTCTGGAATATTATCAAAATTCTACAAAGAATCTTTGATTGTCCTATATTGAAGTCTGTTTTTCACTCACTGCTTTTTTTTTCATCACTCAAGACATTTTTTAAACAATACATCACTTCAATATATCCTATCGTTTTTTCCGGGTATTGCCCTAAATCATAACTCAACCAATGAAAATGGGAACAAGACATATTACCCAACTTTTATATTCCCAAGTATATTCCCAAGTAAGTGTATTGATCTATAACTTTAGATAACATGTGATAAATTAAAAATAAAGCTTTTGTTAAGTAACTATTGATATTTTCCAATTTGTATTTTTCAGTGATATCCAAGAAAAACGATTATATTTGTAAATATTTGCAATGTTATTTCATCTTGCATCATTACTCAGGGTCAAAACTGCTAATTACACATGTCCTAAAAGTTCCTTTATGCTTGGCAAATTTCTCACATGTGGGAGGTTTCTTTGCTTGTCCCAGTTTATTTACTGCCTCACCTGGCCATTTGGCAGTTATATGCTGTGCTATAATTTACACCACTAAAAGCTCCACCAAGTCTATTTTTCAAGTCCATAAGAGACAATTACAAAAAAATACAGCAAAGCTGCCATGCACACATTTTACCACTAGGGTGTGATGTATGCATTTAAATCATGCAACACTTGATTAGTGCCTGACATAATAACGGGTTTTCCCAAAACATATCAAGAAACCCATTCTCCTTCACACTAGAAACTAATCTCTCTTCTGTCTGTAAAAATAGGCTTCAAAGAGAGACCGTGTACATAAACCTATGCTTGTACCCACAACACATTGCTGTTTCTGTCCATATATTTATGTGATTTTTTATTTCTAATTCCCACTAAATGCTGGCCACCCACACAAGATGTATATTAATATCTATTCATCTCAAGTGTGACTACGCTTCTACTTAATTAGAAGCTTAGCCAGATGGACTGAGACCTCCATTTTATATGCAGTATCATGCATGATGTTTATCACCTAATCCAGGTTTAGATTTTTATATTAAAGGTTGTCCAGGTTCCTATCAATCAAATCTGCATACAGGAAAGTAAGCAAGTGACTATCAATTTACAATAGTTCAATAGTTAGCAAATGACTATCAATTTACAAACAATAGAAGATGAATTTAGGGGTTATGTTATTATAGAAATATACCGAAATGCTGAAAAACTGTTACAGATAAACATATGCAGCCCACCACTGGACACTTGATGACTGAAAATAAGTAGCCTGATTTGATAAGTCATATTTCGGGCAGATGGAAGGAACTGTGTGTGTAACTATGCATCCTGTAAGTGGTATCTATAGCAATGGTATGAGTGCTAAGTATGGTGTTCACTGCCTAAAGAATATTTGCACATGCTTGTTGAGTTATGTCCCATCATATTTTGCACATCACAAGCACTTGACTAACCACACAAGGATTGGTGGTGTTAACAGTAGGGGTGCGTAATAGCCAAAAATGCTATCTAAAGCCAATTTATAGGGCTGTCTAGTCTGTATCAGATTATACAATAAATAACTTCTGCCTATAAGCCTTTAGTGATCAGTGATAATTTTTTTTTTATTAATTAAATTATTTTTTTTACTGTTTCTAGATGATCTGTGCTGGATTCTAGTCGAGATTAATGTTTGAAACCACCATAATAACAACATAGAATTGGAAAAGTAAAAGGTAATATTGAGATAGGTCGGTATGCAATATCAAACATATAACATATTTACGTGATTTACAGTAAATAAATATGTAGGTTCATTCTAATAAGGGTCCAATATATAAATTTGAAAATGCAACCCAGTAATAGTCCCCTAGAGTCTACTAGCTTACTAATTTAAATAACTATACTATTTACTATAAATAATACATATGGTTTTGCATATGACTTATACGCATGGGCTCTTTCAGCAAAGGTCTTTTCTTTTTTAGCTGTTCCTGGCACAAAAAAAAATATATTACTTTTCTTTATACACTGCATCCCGAATTATTATGCAAGTTAGACGT